>JAJEJO010051087.1:0-62404 GCA_020662805.1 Glaucomys volans | reverse complement strand
TGAGTAATATTCCATTGTGTATATATACCACAGTTTCTTTATCCATTCATCTACTGAAGGGCATCTAGGTTGGTTCCACAATCTAGCTATTGTGAATTGAGCAGCTATGAACATTGATGTGGCTGCATCACTGTAGCAATCTGATTTTAAGCAGAATTTGTACTCTTGACTTGAAAATATACTGTCTCATTTTAAAATTATTTACCAGCTACCTTAGAAATTTTATTCTTATCACCAAAAGATATCATCTCCAAATAAATGACAAAGACAAATAAGTAATGTGAGAGAAATAAAATACATATATTTAGAAATTTTGATTGCATATTATGAATGACACTTTTTTAAAACTTCTCTGCTATAGAGATCACTAATGCATTTTCACATGGAAGTACATAAAAATGTACTTTAAAAAATACAAAAGTGACTAAATTATTTTATTCTTAAAGGAAAGAAACAATTTATGTGTATAATTATAATTTAAGTATTTCTAGAGCATGACTGCTCTAGAAAAATGTTACATAACAGTAATACTGAATGTAATATTTCAAATACATTAATTTCCATACAGTCAAAAGACAATTGTTTTCAAATCAAGAAATCTGGTAAAACAGACAAGCACAACAAGCATAAGCCATGTATCTTGCTTCTTAAGCTCAAATTTTAATCATAGAATTTTACAACACTTCAGTGATCCACGAAGGGAGGAAGCATCTCATCACAGGAAAGAAAGAAGCGGTAGAATGTCATACTCAGCCATTTCCTGGGAACACCCCAAAACACTTTCTATTCAGCATCTTTGGATATGATTTATTGGATTGATTGTCTTAAATGCCTGATGGAAAACAGAGAAAAAACAAAACAAGTATTTTCTCATTCTTTGCAGCTTGGATCTGAGATGGACCCCTCTTCTACTGCTTACACCAAGCCACCTACAACTCAACATCAGTTTTCCCCACCTGCTTTTGCAGATTTGCCCTAGGTGTGCACCTATGGCATATTTTGAGCATGTGCCTGTTTGTGAGCACACACATTGTGCTTCATAGACACTCCAAGAAGTTTCCAACTTAGCCTCCTTCTTCCTGGGCTTTTGGATTAACCTTGACTTGCATTTGCACTACCCTTTGCCCTACACAGAAAACCCATCCATCCGAAAAAGGAGGAAGCAAAAGTTATCCTCTGTTTAGTTCCTCAGGAAACCACCAAGCAGTTCAAAGGCATGTTAGGATTTAGGACCATATGAACTCCATGGCACCAGCAAAACACACCAAGGATGCAGATCCTGTCCTCACTAATGCTGTTGCTGATTGGAAAATGGGGAATGCTAGGCTGATAGGTGACTTCTTACCAAAGTGCAACTGTTCTTTTCCTCTTTAAGCAAGTCCTTGGGGTCTATAAGTTCAGATGAGACTCCAGATTTCCAAAAAAGGTAATTCTTTCAGTATTTTCCAACTTATGCTGGCTTTAGTAGAAGAAAATATTTTTTTACAAACCTTTATTGTTGAGCACCCTATGTTCTAATTCCACTTGAACTAATTAATTTCAAAATACCATTTTGATATACAATTCACCTTACTTTCAATTTGTTTTTAATGTGTCCTTTTGAATTGTTTATTGAATTTTATTTTGAAAAATTGCTTTCTTTTATTCCAGTCAATTAGGTTGGGAATGTAGATCAGTTGTAAAGCACTTGGCTAGCATGCGTGAGGTCCTGGGTTCAATACCTCGTACCGAGCACACACACACACACAAACAGAAAAATATACACATTTATACACACATATATAAAATATTAAAATGTATTAAATACATATGCATATATATACATCTACATATCAATCAAAGACTTTGGGAAGGGCTATTTGCCTCATCTGCTCTTAGAGGCTGTTGCATTCTTCAGCTCCTCAATGGAATGCATCATTCCACTGTTTTGCTTGTGCCATCACATTTCCTGCTGTCACATCTGCAAGATTCATTTTACATGCATGGCAATCTTCACAGGTTATGGGATTAGGATATGGGTAACTTTGTGGAATGGTATTCAGCCTATCACAGAAACAAAAAGAAAACAAAAACAAGAAATAAGTATAAAATATGTTGTATAAAAGTAATCATAAATGACACTAAAAGATTAGAGTGTTAGAAATCATGTATCGGTTTATAACCTTTTACTTTGTACTTTAATATTTTTCATAATTATAGAATATGTTCATAGATACACTCCAGAACAAATAAAATAGATTTTTTTTCTCTTCCATGGTTTAATATTATGATTATTCAATGACAGAATTGTTAGCACCAGAAAAACTGAATGACCTGAAATCAGAAGAGTCAGTCAATTATTTATGATGAAATAATTTATGGACATTCTAGGCTAATTAATCAGAGTAAAAAAAGGTTCATGTTTGCATTTATTTTTAAATAAAACTGAAATCTTACTCTTTTCCTTTGATAAAATTTATTTTTAATTGTCACTAAAAATATAAAAAATATTACTTTGTATCATCTTTCCTGGCCTAAGAATTGTATCAAAAATTGTAAAAGACAAAATGTCAGCTAGATAATCATGGAGTCAGAGGTTATTAGATTAACAGAAAGGTAAACACAAGAGAAGAAAATGCTAAGCCATTTAGCATACAGGTCATATTCTGATTCATTTTCACTGCCATACTTTATTTTTAGTTCTCAACGGGCATCCAGAGATAAAAATTAGATAACCTTTAAGAGCAGTTCCTCAAGAAAGGGTGCACATGTGCATGCACACACACAATTTTCTTTCTGAAGAAAAGAAGATCTTTTAAACAATAAATATTTCATTTTGATCCACCTCTCACTAACCTCACGGATACATCATCATTTGATAGTTTTAGAATTATATTTTAAAAAAGTACTTATGCATCATAACACTATCCATGTTCTATATTCCAAGGTCACACATTTAAGGGAACTTCAACATTAAAATACTAACATGTCTACAGATTATAGTGTTAATAACTCACCCCAAATATTCTGCATATATATGTGTGTGTGTATAGGTGTATAGAAATAAATATGCATACACACACACACACACACACACACACATACATGCAATAGAGAGAGAATTTGAGAAATTGCCGGATCCATCAAGGCAACTCTATGGTAAACTAAAGTAGACTTGATTACAATCTAATCTCACTGCCTTAATAAATCTATGATAAATCTATGACAGTGGGAAAGTGACTCATCTCCTTTTATCTCATTTTTCTTATCCATATTTAAAGAATGTGCTCATCTTATTGCCTCAATATTTAAGGAGAAAATTTGTGTAGAAAGAAATATGTATAGAAAAACTGTACAACATTGAAAGTCCCTAACTTATAATGGTTTGACTTATGAATTTTTACAACAGTATGAGAGTAAGTCACGTGCAGTAAAAACTGTATTTTGAATTTTTTTATTTTTTTCCAGGCTAATGATAGAGTCTTTTGATATTGGGTGTGGCAGCAGTCTGAAACTCTCAGTCAGCCATGTGGTCACAGGCATAACAACCCATATTCGGTAGTGTACTGTTTTGCTAAGATGTGGTGTTCAGTAGGTTAGGCATAACATTTTCACTTTAAATTTATAATATCTTCAACTTATGGAGAGTTTATTAGGATGTAGCCCTATCATAATATGAGGAGTAGCTGTAATTTGATGAATATTTTCCATTCCTTCTCTCTTCTCAGCACCATGAGGTTGATCTGCATGCAGTACACAATGGCCCTTGTGTGACTTCCAGTTATGGTGAAGCAATGAAAGGTGAGGAAATGTAGGAGGTGAGGAATGCTGGGGTCATTTTTTTAATTCCCTCCCAAGTTAACAAGAATTCCAATGTTATTCTACTTAAAGATATAATTGTTCACCTACAGTCATCTCTTCACAGATTAGATAGATGATTGATAGATAGACAGATAGATAGATAGATAGATAGATAGATAGATAGATGATAGATAGATAGATAGACAGATGATAGATAGATAATTTTAGTATTTTATAGATGGACACAATACCTTTATTTTATTTGTTTTATTTTTATCTAGTGCTGAGGATTGAACAGAGTGCCTCACATGTGCTAGGCAAGTACTCTACCACTGAGTCACAACTCCAGCCCTCTCCCCAGGTTTGAGGAATAACTTCTTCTCATTGACCTTATTTTTCAAGAGGTGGCAATGACTCCTAATTTTGGTACCTCTTACTATATCACATGTCTTATAGATGTCCTTAACCTTGACTACATATTTGTTAGTAATTCCTTTATTAAACTCTTTCAATCACTAAAGAGGCCATGCACTCTGGTTTTTGCACATTCTATAAAGTTCCAGTTTGTGCCTCTTGGCCTGATCTACTTATTAACAGAAGATTGGCAGGAGTGAGCAATAAGTGATATGTTTACCTTGTGAGTAGCCTCATTTGAGTATACCATCTCTTTTTCTTGTGTAATCCTGACATCTCTAAATATTTATAAAAATAGGAGTTATAATTAATAATTTTTCAGTAAATAGTATGTGAACTTAATTATTTTAGTATTTACTAGACAGATAATAATCTTTCTATCCAGAAGTCAATGAGAAAATTAATCTAAATAAAGTTTTATATGTGTGAATATAAGTAACTTTGTATTAAAATGATGAGAGATCAAACTTGCTTTGTTGTTTAGTTTGTACTTAATTGTGGAAGAGGAAATGTTGTGTAAATTATTTCATTCAGCATATGAATCAACCTTGTCAATGTAGAGAATGCTTGATTAATGAGAATTTTTAATATTCCTTCATAGGCAAGTTTCTAGTAGTGTCCTGAGATTATTGAAGTCTTTCCTGTGGTTTATTTTCTGTTTTCATCATGAAGGATATAAAGATAAAAATGACCAAGGAGAATATACCTCATTTTGTGTGTATAGGATTCAATGATAATTAGCTATACCTTCACATTTTGAGAAAATAGAATCAATAGGCTTACTGATGTTCCAGCATTATTAATCCAATTGTGAAGAGGATTTGCCTAGGAAGAGCTAATAACATACTCTATTTGTTCTGGCTGTTAGTAGACTCTCAGAATAACTAACCTCAGCTTATTTTTCCCAATACTTTTTGCTTCTCTAGGTTGCTTACTATAAAGTGTTTGCCTGGAGTAAATCTTTTATATATCAGCAATCCACAAGTTGTTGATTTTTTTAAAATTGTCACTTTTCCAAATAGCTAGTATATAATTATGTATGTTTTTAAAATACTATTTACTTCTTATTTATAAGTTGAATTTTGTATTCCCCCCAAAAGATATGCTGGAGTCCTATTCCCTCCTGCACCTCAAAATGTTGCCATATTTGGGTAACATTTGGGAATGGGTCTTTAGGAAGGTAATCAAATTTAAATGAAGCCTTTAGGGTAGGTCCTAATCCAGTATACTGGGCGTCCTTATGAAAAGAAGAAATTTATACAGAGACTGACACACACAGAATACATGTGAAGAGATACAAGGAGAAGACAACCTCCTGCATTCTAAGGAAAAAGGCCTAAAACAGATTCTTCACTCACAGCCCTAAGAAGGAACACACCAAACGGACATTTTGAGGATGTACTGCTAAACTCCACAACTGTGGGAATAAATTTATGTTGTATAAACAACTCAGTTTATGGTACTTTCTTGTGGTAGCTTTATAAAACTAAGATACTAGCAAAGGGACTAGATATTTCCATGAGGTCAGTCTCTGAGCTTTCAAGTAGGCAAAGCAAAGAAATGGAGAATAGTTATAGATCTCATCTTTTGTTAAAAGACAGATGTGATTACAGATTTTTCTAGTCACTTTGTTCTATACAGAATTTTTTTGTTAAATATTACAAATAAAGGACAGTTAATGTATTAACAAAAATCATCATAGTAGAAATTTGGAATGGTCTTCTATGAATATTTTACTAAGGTCAAAGGTCATTTTCTGTATCTTCTCATGGAAAAAATAACTTGTTTTGATATTCTTGTTTATCATCAAGGTTATCTTAAAATTCTGAAAAACAGTCTAAATGAATATATCATTGAGGGCATTGTAGAGCTACCACAGAACCTGACAATTCAGGGACAAAAATCCTCAATTAAAAACCAACCAACCAACCAAAGCCCACCAACCAAAACAGAGAAAGCACTGAAATAAGCCTGATTTCCTACAGCGCTTCTCTCCTTGAGATATTTGCTGATTGGTAAGTGGCTCAGGGTAGAGAGACCAAGGAATCAAGCAGGAAAGAGGTATTTCAATACCTGAAACATGAAATGCTAAATTGCAGAGTCTGCAATGGAAAAGTGCCTTGGAAGTATTCCAAATAGCAGGTACAATCCCAGAGGAATTATACCATAGTATCAATTAAAAAAAAACAAAACAGTTCTTTAGAAATATTCAATTCAGTCTCATCAGTCTCAACACCATCTCAGACTGAACAAAGAGACTTATCTTGATCTAAACTATATCCCAGAAAGTCAGAGTCCATCCTCAATGAATGAGGCCTGAAAGCACGAGGACTACTGGTATTTAAGTCATAATAAAAAAGTAAAATATGCACAATTACCTATGAAATAAGTGAAGAGAAATTCTCTGGGGATGGATAATTCCTTACCAGGTATTAAAATATACATAAAAATAATGAAACAAATGTGGTACTAGCTTAACCGTAGGCAAACAGAATAGAAAAGAAAGTCAATAAGCAGACCTAAGTAAGTATGAATGTTTAGTATCTGATAAAAACTGGCATCTAAGTCATTGGGGAATGGAATTATTTTCTTTGTAAGCACAAAGGGAAGAAATAAGTACATAAGCCGTTTTCAAAGAATATATCTATACCTATTTTCACATGCACAAATGAACTTAAATCAGATTGGAGATATAAACATAAAAAATGAAGCCATACAATCAATAGAATATAACATGGTTTGTATATATTACCACAAGCAAAGTAAAAAACAGATTAAAACAGAAAATATTATACATAATAGGCAAACCATAAACTTGCTAATCTAAAGCATCTCTTAAAACCAAGAAAAATGAAAATAAAACCTGAAAGAAAAATAAGGAAAAGATACCAGAAGGCATACACACATATGCACACACATATAATATATTCATGTCTTCTAAATACATTAAGAGGCATTTATCCTCACTTAATGTAAAAGAGAAATACAAATCGAAACTAAACTGAGATAAATATATCATCTATCACTTAGACAAAATGGCGAAATATGAAAAGTTTGACAATACCCACAAAGGGTATTGTGGAAGGCTACCATAAAACAGACATTGTCATATGTTGATGTTGGGAATATAAAATTTTACAATTCTTGAGGGAAAGTAATCAATATTTTTAAAAAATTACGTGTGAATTTTCATTCTACCTAGCAATGCCTCTTTCTAAGAATTTACCCTAAAGGTGCATTTCCCACCATGTAAAAATACATCTGCACAGAGTTTTTTCTTATAGTGTTATTGACTATCACAAACATTTAGGAATGATTGAAATACCTCTGCACAGTTAAACCGCGAACCACTCACAATCACAGTAATTGTAGTAATTTTCAGACATCTTGTTTTAAAAAAGCACAAAAGAGTTTCTATATTATGCTATGTTTTGTGCAAAACCTGCAAAGCAGAGCATAACAAAATATGCAGGTATCTGCTGATTTTTGCAAAAAGAAACAGGAAGGGAAAATCAGAAGCCTGTGAATTTTTTTTTCCTGTCGGAGAGATTTATAATTAGAAAAGGACAGAGGAGGGAAAAATAACCTCTTGGTCTCCTTGAGCTGTAGGTCTGCTGGAGGTCATGAGCTCCAGGAAACAGCTAACTCTCACACCTCAGGCCTAGGTACATAATGGTCTTTACTATTTCCAGATATTTCAACTTTCCTGCTTCCATTTTAGCAAATGGTCCCTTAATTAGGCATTCCTTAATCAATCTTTTGGAGTAAAACATTTGTTTATTCATGAAAATCAAATTGGCCTAAATGTCTCATATATAAAAAATACATTTGAATAATCAATCTCTCCTATATTCTTTCCATATTTGGATGTCTATATTGTAGTCTTCCTTCCTTGGTGTTTGAGTCAGCATTTTTCACTGCTGTGACTAAATGATCTGACCAGCAGAATTATAGAGGAGGAAAAGTTTATTTGAGGGCTCATGTTTCAGAGGTCCTAGTCCATAGAAGAGCTGTCTCCATTCCTCAGGGCTCCAGGTGAGGCAGGGCATCATGGTGGAAGAGTGTGGCAGAGAGAAATAGCTCACATGGTAGTCAGGAAGTAGAGAGAGAGAATTCACTCACCAGTATAAATACATACAGCCCAAAGTCATGCCTCAATTCCTATCTCCTCCGGCTGCACTCTACTTGAGTCCTGTTACCATTCAGTTAATCCCATCAGAAACCAATTAGCTGATCAGGTTAAGACTATCAAAACCTAATCATTTCTCCTCTGAACCTTCATACATTGTCTCACATGTGAGTTTTGGGGGGACACCTCACATCCAAACCATAACACTTGGTATTTGCTGAATTGGTGATACATTGAGACTGATACCTCACTGTCCCCTGAATTCTAGAATATTATGTGCTTGCATAGTTACTTTCAATAGTTTTTGTGTCCAATTATTCAAAACTGAATTAATGATAGACATTGACATTGTATTTTGCAAATAAGCTTTGTCTTTTTAATATAATTTTAAAATTTAAAGGAACTTGAAGTGCTTGGAGACATACATGGGAAGAAAATCATTAAGAGTTCTATTTGATCTAAATGTCTGGGAAGACAGTAATGAAGAAAAGAGAAACAATTCAATCAAAACAAAAAAAGGAAAACAAAGAAAATGTAAATGATTATGTTTTCAGCATTTTCTATGCCTTTTATGTGTATATGTATCTAAGTGTATATACACACCTATATATATATGTGTGTGTGTATAGGTGTATGCACATATACATATGTGTGTATGTGTGTATGTATATATGTATATTTATATGTATATATTCCCTGTCCTAGGAATACTTATATATTAAATGCTCTATAATATTCGCTTGTAAATTCATCAATTTTTAGTCCACATGTAGTGTTCTTCATATTTTTAACTGTCATCATTTTCTCCACTTTGTTTTACATGAGGCACCTTTAGTTATTCCTGTGCATTTGTAGGAAATACGTTATTTCCACATACAATCATCAAAGTGTTATTGACCACAAATAACAGAAGCGTATTCAAAACAATTTAGCTACAAACCAATATGATTTAAAAACATGGACTTCCTTAAACTCATTTTCATGTGATCTAATTTTCAATACAAAAATGACATGAAATAATCTATATGGTATCAGAACTGACCGCAGATATTAGCATAAATCTGATTAAAAATATTTTATGATGTTCATATGTTCAATTGCAGTCTTGAAATAAACATTCCAGGCTTCAAAGCTTGTTCTGGAGAAAGAGTTTGGCATGTTGGCAAGTTAATAATATTAAACCAGTCTTTGCAAATAGCCAGTACCCTCTAGTGTACATTATTAATAAAATTCTGAAATAAAATGAACAACATTGCCTTTTTCTTTAATGATTATCATTTCTCTACACTCTCTGTTTGTTTTAATATCTGGAATTGTGTAATCAAGCAACAATTACCTGGGCAAATGATGAAACATGCTTATTATAAATGCTTCATAGGTATGGTACAATCCATAGGAGTCTATTCCTTGGTAGAGAACTGTAATTCTTATTCATGCTCATGTCAGTTGAAAACTTCTATTGATGGAAGAATTAGACCTCAAAGTGTTTCTTATTCTAAAAGTCTTCCATGAGTTATTGATTTAACTGACATATAAACTATCACAGCATATCACAAACATACACAAATACATATTCTTGTCAAAATTAAATTTGACAAGAATTTTACAAATTCTTGTAAAATTGCAGGTACCAAATCAAAATTTAAAAATAATACAAAGTAGAACTTTACACTAAGATGGCTGCTTTCAGAAATCATCTGGAATTCCTATTGCTTCTGGCATTAAGCCTGGAAATCTAATTGTACACATTGGGACATCCTTATCACCACTGATGCTATAGCTAGTGCATAATAAAGCACTTATCTAACTTCCATATTAAGCAATTGCTCTGAAGTTCACACTGGCCTTTCTATACAAACTAACACAAGACAATCAAATAATATACAAGCTGTGCATATTTGGGACCAGAAAAAAAGATAGATGCAATCCAATACGAATCCTCACTTTCTTCATTTATTATGAGAGTCAAGGAGTATTGGTCTTGAAATCATTGTTTGGGAAAACTAAGTCCCAACATTGTTGAAACAGTTTACTATTTAATATGCTCAGCTATTTGCACTTTACTGTAACAATTACATGTTCTGGTTATAATGGAGAGACAGTAATATTTCAAAAGCAAATTGGTTGTCAGAGGAAATTAAGCAGTCTTAAGTATGTAGATTTATCACCTGAAGGAAATGACTATTTATTTCTTGCATATAAACAGATAACCATACAATAGAGTGCTTCCACAAAGAAAGTAGTTTATTCCTACTTTTCATTTGCAAATGAATAACAGCCAGTTTTTAAAGTATAAATCTGATAAGTTACAAGCCATTGTTTAGAGACTCTGAGCATTAGATTAAGTACAGAAAAATAAGCGAAGAATTTGATCGGAAGACAATATCAGTGCAGATTCTGGTATTTTTACACAAGAAAAAGAGCTGAAATTATACATGAAGGCTCTATCATGATCCTTAGTTAAATAATTTTTCTATAAAGCATAAGGATTTAGAAGAAAGCAAATATTAACTTGAACAACTGTTGGAGTATGCATCAGAGCTGAAATAGACACACATACACACACACACACACACATACCCAGAGCACTCTAGCTCTTAATCCTTAGACTAGTCAAATAAGAGTAATGACTGTTTGACAAATAAATAAAAAAGCAGATAATTGGAAAATGGAAATATGTTTCTCTTTAATCATGTCCAGCAGAGTTATCAGAAGATAATACAAAAAGTAAATTCATCTTTATGATTAGATAATATTTATTTTTAGAACTTTCCAAGTAAGTCAGAAAAACATTGTAATAAAAAATTGTGGTACTTATTTAATGAAGTGGTATTTTCATTTGTTTATTTCCTATATTTGACCTTCCTGTAATTCTCATTCAAAGGTGCATATCTCTCAAAACTCATTTGAAACAATGAAATTATGTGAATGAAATACATTACAGTGGATATAAAAAAATAACTGTCAATTTCTGTCTAAATTGATTGGTGATTTCCATATTTTTATGATCATGGACCTGTATAAAACGATTTATTTAATGGCTTGAGGCAATTTTATTCTCATTTTGTGCTGAAGAAAAAGATGCAATAAAATTTTTGGAAGAAAAAGATGCTTTCCAACAGATAAATCCCAAGACTGGGGAATAAATAATTTGAATTGAACAAATTGAATAACAATTATTACAGTTAGTAAAAATTCATCCCTCTCCCATTTTCCTGATAATTACTTGATTCAATACAGAAAAGGGGTAAGGGTCAGATTTAAAAAACAAAAACAAAAACAAAATATTGGTAGGACTTCCATTTTATTTACCAAGTTTGATTTCACTTACATTGATTTGAAATTGATAATGTTTAATGTTTTTGATCCTGGAAGAATAGCAATGTTACATAGCTCAATCTGATAATTAATATGTCATCTAAATATAAAATAACTGTAAAGTTTTCTGCCTAGTGTTATTATGACATTTAGTAATTAAACTCAAAATTTTAAAGTTCAGCAATCCTGCGAACTCACTGATACAGGCTCCACATCAGGGCAAATCAGCCTGAGACCTTTTTCTGTTGATAGTACCAACCTCCTGGATGCATGAGGATGCTTCAGCAGGGACCACAGCTGTTGCACTTACCCAGTCACCAGAGCTTTACAACTGTGGTGCATTCTGAACTGAACTGGCCTTTGGGAGTGAAGAGGTGATACAATACATGGATGGTTAGAAGTGTTCTTTCTACTCAATGTCAGGCAACATGATAGTTCAAGTGCAAAACAGATTATTTTCAAGAAATCGATATGTTTTTTATAGATAAATCTTTCTCTTTCAATTTAAAGCTTTTGAAAATGACTTTTAAAATCCTAAACCACATCTAATTGTGAATATTAAATGAGCAAATATTTACTCATCATTGAAAATTATACTTCGCTTGTTCTACATTCCAGATAATAAAAAATATCTTTTATCCTGAGGAAAGGTCATAAAGGCTATCAGAACAGCATACATTGTTTTTCATGGGCTTTAAGTTCTTTATAATTTATGTCCTTTAAAAACATGGAAAGAAACATCATTCCAGCACATCACAGATCCAAGAGAATGAAAGTATAAATAAAAACTCTTGATTATATTTATTTTAACTTTTTCTCTGTGGTGACTAATAAACCTGACAAGAACAATTTTAGGAGGAAAGAATTTGGGGGGTGTCTCATAATTTCAGGGGACTCAGATCAGAGACACCTGACTCTATTCCTCAGATCTCCAGGTAAGGCAGAACATCGTGGCGGAAGAATGTGTTGGAGGACAGTAGTTCAGGACATGGCCACCAAGAAGCAGAGAGAGACTACTATACTCAAGAAGAACAAAGTTTAAACCCCCAAATCATGCCCACAGAGATCCACCTCCTCCAGCCTTAGCCTTCCTACCTAGAGTTACCATCTGGTTAATCCTTACCAGTGAATTAACATGCTGATTTGGCCAAGGCTCACAAAACCCAGTCATTTCACTTTGAACTTTCTAGAATTGTCTCACACATAAATTTTTTGGGGACATATCATATCAAAATCATAATGATAATAAAATAATCAAATGTATTAAAAATAAAAATTTTAATGAATATGTCTTAAAATCATAAAAAGAATAAAATACTATATAGTGATGTTTATAATGTCAAGAAATACAAAAAAATGACTCTTAACTAAAGGGATACAAATTTTGAAATGACTATTATATTACTACTAATAAATATTAACTGCATGGTTTACAAAACAAAACAATCAGATGTAGTTATTTGTATAAGAATATATTTTATCAAACAATTTCCTTTATATTGCCAGCTTATTACTTAATAACATTTGCATAACATCTTATTTCAAACTAAATAACCTAAATATTTTCCTGTAGCACTCATCATCACTATATGAGCTATATTTTGTTAGTATACTGGTATATAATATTTTCAAGTTTGATATGTTATATGAAACCATGTAATTAAAATTACATTTATGACCATCTTGACACCAGGTTAAATATGAGACAATTTTTTAAAAAATGAATATTATAGAATATTTAAAAATGAGATAGGTTTAGGGAAAGGCAAAAATGCAGCAATTATATTCTATTTTTAGAAATACCCAGTTGATATGCAAAGATGTTTGTTAATATTTTAAATAACAGCAAAAATCAGAGTAAAATCATTATCCACTAACAGGAAAATGATATATAAATATAAACTCATTGATAATATATAGTATTATTCAGCCATTTAAGGAATGGAGTAACTCGATATATTCCATTGGTAAAGAATAAGTAAGAATTGATGTCCAGTGAAAAGAGCTTGTAGTAAACATTCATTAAGTAACTATTCATGTATTCATGTATTCTGTGTTCCAGGTGTTGTTCTGGGCTCTAGTGATTCATTCAGATTAGAGCTGAAACAAAACAAAAATTAATTTTAGGTTTTTAATCTTTGTGTGTTTTAAGTAGGTTCAAAAAAATCTGGAAGGAAGCAAAGATATTTTTGAGACACAGAAAGACTGATATTATAGTGAGAGAAAACAAATCAAAGTGTATATATTTAGGGCTTAATTATTTAACTTTCAACTTTCAGAGTTTCAAAGCTCAGCTACCATGTTATAAAAATGTAACACCAATTCCCCAATAATATTTTTTAAATTTAGTTGTCATGTTATATTGAGTGTGAGTAGTAGCATAAAGCACAAACTTCACTGCTAGCTCTGTAGTCCACAAAGGAATCATTATGTGAACAAAAGAAGCGCATCACCATCATGACTAATCCTGTTACCCTGTTAGTAACAGAGTCTGCTAGCGACTGGCCCCTGATTCTGATATTCGGTTCAGGAACAGACAGCAAAGCCTGAAGTGCTACTGACTGCTTGTGTCACAGTGATAAACACATATGACAGTTAGCATGGGGAACAGCTGAGGCAATTGGAGAACAAAGGTGAAAATGTGGCGAAGAAATGAGAATCAACAATAAGGATGGGAAGAGCAATGTGAATGGAAGGTAAAAGGAGACGTGACCATGGAGATGCTGCCATTGCCATATTCAAAAGACTCTAGGATGCAGCAGATGACCTGAATGAAGGCAAACTTGGAAACATAAAGAGGAAAACGTTTTCAAGGAAAAAGATGTGTATATCCCAGAGGAAATGTCTTAATGGTAAAGGAAATATTGGAGATATTTCACAATATTGAAGGGGTCAAATTCAACCCTGGGCCTGTTTTTGTAAAGCTTCTGAACCAATAATTTATTTATTTTTCTTCCAGTTTTTGAGGAATTGTATAAGATGTAAAAGAAAGAAGAGGTACTCCACAAACCCAAAAATATTTATAATACTGATCTTTTCCAGTTAAAGATCCCTTCTCTGGAATACCAGACACCAATAGTAAAGTAAAAAGAGAATAATTGGTTAATATGATTTAAGAATAATGTTGCAAAAGGATGTGAATGGCAATGAAAATAATTTGCATATTTCTTAAACAGCAATGCATTACTGTTGGATTAGTCCCTTGAAGGGAAAGTCATGGAGGGAGTGTATAGAGCCACTGAATGATGGGACTCTTAGATGCACACAGGGCATGACCATTTACAACTCAACATGGTCAGAAACATTGCTCAAAGTTTGAGATTATAATATCACTCTGCCTAAAGATAGGTGTTTGTTTCAATTTGAAAACCCTGATTTTCATCATTTAAGTACATTGCAGAGAGAATGTATTGTTTTCGTGGGTATGGATACTAGACATAACAGGGGTACTGCTAATAGTTCAGACACATAAAGTTTAGTGTGGTAAACTGTTACTTCTTTAAGGTATTTGTAAGCTCCAAAAATAATTTAATAAAAATATCTTAAGTGATGTACTGGATAAGCCACACGGAAATGCATTATACTCAGAATATTTTAGAAGATTATTTTGTCTTCAGAGCAATGGGTTACATAAATTACAATGGAAGCCCTAAGCTTACCTGTCAGAACCAGCCTCATAGATTCAGGGGTACAGATTTTCCCAAGTAGGTCACTCATTGAAAGCAAAACATGAGTATTATTCTCATATTCTAATTTTCAGTATCTACCTTTTGTCCTTTAAGGTAAATTTCATCTTTATATTGGCAGCTTTCTCTTACAGATCTTTTAAGGAAATTCTATAAAGGAGGATCACCTTTAAACTGTGAAAAGTGTCATATGTGTACCAGACAATACCTTAAACCCTGTCCTGAAGGTCAGGCTTTAAACACAGATCAACTATTCGCCTGCCTAAACTCTTCAGGTAACTCCTTTTCCATAGAACTAAATGGGGAGATGCATGTTTTTGAAGCACTAGTGTTTTATTTTTCTGAAACAAAGAATTAAAACTTTGATTTACTAAGATTCCCTAAATAAACCTTTGAGTGACAAGACCAGAGCTGCATATTAAGAATTTTAAATTCTTACAGCAGATTACAGGATGGGAAAGGAAGGTGTGTGGAGAAGGCCATAAGTGCAGAGACGAGGAGCCCAAGCAACAATTTTCTCAGCCATAGAAGGTCCTGAATTATCAAAACAACTTTGAAGAGGGAAAAGAGAATCCGAAAAATAGTAAAAGCAATAATAATAATTCTTCCAGGTACTTTGAATATAAAATAGACCTTTTAACCAATTGATATGGAATACACATACACAAAAACACACAGAGAAATAAAAGCAATGATTTTAAGTGTCCCAATAATTAGTGCTATCTTTTGTTATAAATTGATGTTATATACATAATACCACATTATAAAAGACAATGTATTTTAGTACAATTAATCCCATTTTTGAAACAATTTCAGTTCTTTGAGTTTTCAAATATTATCAAAACAAATTTTCTCTTTTAATTAAATGTTTGTGAAATTAAAACATGTAATAACATCTTGTTAGGATTAATATGAAGGCATTTGGTTTGCCATTGATACTGATGAAGAGGCACTTTCTCTTTTCTGAAACTAGAAGTCCTTTAAATGAGTACTTTAAAAGACATAATAAAATGGTCCCTTTTCAATCTTGAAAGAATAAAGGTCAGCATAGTTACTATGAGTTCAAAGAGAAAATATCAGAAATTTAGCAAAATATTTGTGAAAATAAGGGTAAAATAATCTCATTTGGAATTTTTCACTTACCCAAAATTAACACAAATGGATCCTTTATCAACAATATGCCCTGTCACTCAAGGTGATCAAGACCAGTAAGGATTTTTATCTTGGTGGAAATGTAAGAATCAAAGAGGCTCAGTCTAATCTCTAAACTGGAATTTTAGGGAGAATCCTATCACAGTCATTGAAAAGGATGAAAGTGTTCTGAGATAAGTTAAAGCAGTTTCTAAAAGACTAAGTAATAAACAAACAAATCATGCAAGTAACAGAATTGAAATTTTGGGTCACATTGTCTAGGAAGTAGAAAATCCCAGATAGGAAAAAGGAATCCTGTAACACTGTGAGTGGGAATGCAAATTAGTATAGTCACTATGGAAAACAGTGCAGTTTCCTCAAAGAACTGAAAGTAAAACTATGATATGATCTACCTATTCCACCTCTGGGAATACATACATAGGAAATGAAGTCTGCATACAAAAGAGATACCTGTATACCCAAGTTTATTGCGGCATTATTCATCATAGCCAAGATATGGAATCAGCCTAGATATCCATCTAAAGATGAATGGATAAAGAAAGATGAAGAAAACACGATTGGATAAGGTAAACATGTATACATGTAAATATGTATATATACTTTTATATATATGTACACCTATGCAAATATATGTATATGCGCCTATGTATATGTATATTTATGTGTATGTACACACACAAATACACAAAATAGGGTATTATTCAGTCTTAAAAAAGAATGAAATTCTGTCATTTTTCAGGGAAATGAATCTGACTGGAAGTAATCATGTTAAGCAAAATAAACCAGACAAGGAAAGACCTGTCTTCCCTTATATATGGAAAAAAAAAAAAAGAAAAAAATATAGCCTGAAAAGAGGAAAAGAGAAGAGGGAATTATTAGAGTGTGGAAAGGGATGAGGGGAAGGGGGAAGGAAGGGCAGGTAAAGGAGGGGAGTAGAAGGTTGAATAATAATATCAAAGCACAACATATGCCTGTATAAAAAATTCAAAATCAAACCCATGAATCTGTAGAATTCATATGCACTAATAATAATAAAAAATTCCAAAAAATATAAACATGAAAATCAGGAAAGAAACAGTTTCTATTTCAGAAGAAAATAGTATTCCCTGAATGGGTTGGCAAGGTCTCCCAAACAATAAAATAGAATAAAAATGTCTCCTCTACTTGATGCATATATTTGGCTATATATAAATAGAGGCATAATATATATAGTATAGCTCGGTATAGATTAAGAACCAGATGATTATTTCAATGGTGAACTAGTATTATTGACCACCAAATGGTTTCTGTGACGTTTATGGTAGTACTTCACACATCTCTAAAGATCATACATTATTTTAGTACAAAGATCCCAATCTAATTTAAATAAATAAAAGATTCCAAAATTATGTAAAAAATTTTCATACAACTAAAGTGAATACTGCAACTTGGAGCAAATGGCCAACTAGAGTACCTGCATCTTGGCCCATAGACTCCCTTAGCAAGATTCTTACAAGAACTCCAGCCCCTTGTTTGTCCTCAGTTTCTTTTCAACCTGGAAGATTTGGACCACAAAACATATATTTAGCAATTCATATTCTTTCTTGAATAACATAGGTAAATATTTCTGGAGATCTCTCTATGTTCTGAAGCCACAGAAATAGTGGACAAGAGAAGACAGCAGCACAATTATTGAATTAGACATTTAAGATGCCTTTTTGTGTGTATACACTGAAGCTGTTTCAGTGGTAAAATTGGCATTATCTACCACTGAATGATTCATTTGAAATAAATGGACGTATTTCACACATCTCTGAGATCATTTATCAGTTTAGTAGCAAGGGCTAAGATTCCAACCAACCTAATTTAAGCAAATAAAGGATTCCTGAATTGTGTAATGAAAATTTCATGTAACTAAAACAAAAATTGCAGCTTTCCAGCTTTTTTCAAACCGAATTAAGAAAGAGAGGTGCTATGCTTTAAGGTTGGATATTTGTCAAATATAATAGGTGCTCTTAATCTAACTCATTGAAAGTCAGAAAATTTTCAGAAAATCTATCACTTCCTTCTTTTTAGAACCTGAGACCACTTTAAATTTCTTCTAAATAATTTTGATTTTGCACCAGGCATTTTCATCTTATGTAACACCTACCACTTTTCTTTTTCCTAATCCATTTCACTTTGGGTAACTCTAGATGAAATTCAGTATTTGCTGCAGGGACAACAGTATCAATATCACATAGGTACATTTTCAAATACAGAATGTGAGGACTCACTCCAAACCCACTAAGTCAGTATCTTCAATTTCAATAAGATTTACAGGTGATTCATATGAATGTTAGTTTGTAAAGAACTTAAAGACCAAAGTGAAATCTGTGTAGACCAGGACTGATAATCATGATATTAGAGCTAGAGCATCCGTTAGTACCTCACCGCTGACTCCTTT
This sequence comes from Glaucomys volans, assembly GCA_020662805.1. Classification (NCBI taxonomy): domain Eukaryota; kingdom Metazoa; phylum Chordata; class Mammalia; order Rodentia; family Sciuridae; genus Glaucomys; species Glaucomys volans. The sequence goes on along the minus strand of JAJEJO010051087.1, from coordinate 43,500 downwards.
GCCTCTCTACACTAAAGTTCCTCTTGTCCAGTGTCCATAGTACAACATCTGGTTCAATAACACTGTCCTGATCCTGGTAGAGAAACTACAGCACTACCTCTTACCACACTGTAGACAGTACCTTCACCCATGCTCATGTTTTGTGTCAAAGCAGTGTTTGTGTGTTTGCTTTCTTGATATCTTACTGATATTACCCTACCCTAGGCTTGAAAACCATGAATCCAAAATCACTAATCTGAGCACAGTCTGGGATAAACATTGCATTGAATTAAAATTATTTCTCCTTTCAAATATAGGCCAATTGTCTCTAATTAAACTTACATATACTTTCTTTCTTTGACGAATATTTTTTTCCTTTATAAGGCTCACTAGTGTACAAAACAAATTAACTAATCTCTTTAGTCCCATTGATGTAACAATTCATACCTGAATCATAAATTGACATATCTTACCAGAAGCTAAGATCTTTAAATATCTTAAGTATCTAAACTTTTCTTTAGATAGGACTGAAAATATTCAGAATCACCAAACTGGCTGTTTACTCTCTATTTTGTTTTAAGAAGAGAGATTATTTTGATAGATTGATAGAGAATGTCAAGTTTCAGGATGATAGTGTATAATTATCCACAATTGGGGTAAATGGTCTTTTCTTTAAAAGAATCATCTGCCATTATTTTAAGGGGTAACTTTAATAGAATTCATAAAACCATTATGTTGGCAATTATATCAAAACAAGGTGCTAAATTTTCATATCTCAGGGCAAAAATGTTTATTACATTTCTAGTTTTAGTAATGGAAATTAAATCAAAATGCATATTTGAATTTTGTAAGAATTGTATACATTAATAATGTTTATGGTGACAAAATTTGAGTACAAAAGGGGTTAGATGTAAAAAAATATGAGAGGCATTGGTTAAGTTTTAAATGGTGACTTCAGTGTCTTTATTTGAGATATGCAAATCAATTGGGAATGCAAAGGAGCTTTTACATGAGCCTTCTAAGGCCCTGGTTATACAAAGCCTCTATTATCTTCTCTATTGTCTCATCCTCTTTAGAGCCTCTCTTTTATTGACACACTTCCACAGCAGTAACTAATGGTAGTTATTAAAATGCATCCAAATTGTAGAAAATCTGTTGTAGTAATATGATTCGAAGGGATTTTTAATAATTGATGAGGCAGCAAATTTCTCTGACTCTTGGGATAATCTGGCTACCCTTCAAATGGAAAATTATATTCTGTTAGTCTGTATTCCCTAGTATTTTCATTTGGCAAACTCCTTTTCATCAAAATAAAAACAAATAAAATAAAAATAAAACATCACAAATTCATCAGCTCACATAAAAGCACAAAATGCTTTTCTATGGTATTATTTGGAGCCTCACAAAGAACATGCACTTCTCTGTTGATTATGTACATCTTACAGAAAGGTGAATGAGGGTATCTTTGACAGTCTTAAAAATTTTATGTTATCAAAATAATAGAATTGGGGTAATATGAGTAAATGTATGAGCAAATACCTTTGTGGATTCTTCTACTATACTTGATAATAAACAGAATGAACTTGGCATTGCCTAAAATCATCCCTCCTCTGTGTACGAATAATTAGTCAGGTGAATCCTGAAAATCAACCTTGGCCACCAATATTGTTCTCTTGCCTCCTTCTCTGCTTAGTTTGCGTTGTTTTTAAACATTAGTTCTGTGAACAGGAAGAAATAAAGGTGATGTTTACCGAGAAAATATTGAGATAAGTTTCTTTTTGACATTAATCCCATATCCATTTCCTTTTATTTTTTCAATTTAAGCAGGCATTTTAATATGAAACTAAAATCACAGGCAAATCCAAGGTTTTAATACAAATTAAAAAAGACATTCATTCTATGACTGTGTCAACATGCTATTGAATTCATTTGCACTGTTTCTCTGTGCTCACTCTCAGAAATAATCTTCAAATATCAAGTATAAACAGATTTTGTATGTAACCACAATACCAAGACTTTAAAAACATCTAGCCTCATTTCTGAATGCTTCTATGCTTTGATATTTGATGGAACATCAGAAAATTATAAAGGGTTATTTTAGAGACCCCAAGGAAAAGTGAGGGAACATTTATATATTAAGAACTATTACCTCTAATAGTTTACATGTCATGTGTAAAAAGAAAAAACATTGCTTTTGCTTCATAACAATACAGTAGAGCATCTTTTTCATTGCATTTGAGGAATATTTTTTAAGAGATATTTCACCAAGCTGTGAAAAATAAGCTCTATTACCTCCCTGTTGAAAAGATGAGGGATAGTGAAATTGGAAGGTTAAATGGTTTGCTCACCATCTCATGCTAAGTTATTGGCAGAGGAAATATAGGAGAATAGCCTCTGGACTTCAAATCTGTTGCTTAGCTACTGATCCACAATAGCTCCCAATTGACTTGAACTACAGAGTACTAGAGAATTTGAAGATTCATAAAAGATCATGCCTCCACTGAAATGAAAAGTGGGAAATTCCATCAACATATTGTTCCATACACAAGCCAGTCAATCATCCTCCTCAAAGAGATTCCTGTAATAGTATATTCAATTTATTTTTGAATTTTTGTATTATCATAAAAAATTTCCAGATGATATTGTGTTATGAGTATGGACTAGAGAATAACCACTTTAGCTCACCTTAAGTAGTATCTTCACCATGTATTTATATAGAATATTTCCTTTGCAGAAATCTTCACATTCACTTAACCTCAGCTGTGATAAAAATGGAGCAACTGTCAGATGATATATGTTGTTATGCATGCCACTCCATAACAATAAAAAAATTGAAGTAGAATGAATATTTTTTAAAATGATTCAAATAGTTTATTTCAATTAAAACTATAGATCAAGTTAGGTAAAATTTGTATTAGGTCAGAACATTGCATAGAAAAATGATTTGATTTCTAGCATACTGCCAAGAAAAACAAAGATAATCTTAATTGAGTCATAGATATTTACTTTCTTGTTTTACTAACCATATTGTAAAAGAATGTCTATCCCTTCCTGTCTCATGTTGATGAATAAGAACTGCTGGCAGAGAAGAGAGTGGAGATCTTTCCCATTTCCAAGTGTACATCTTACTTCTAGAGATATTTTGATTGCCCCTATGACTTCTTTGATTCCCTCTTATGGTCTTCTCTTTCATTAATCCACATGGAAATGCATAAACCTCCTGGATGATGTTATGGATAAGAAGGACAGTTAAAGTTTCAGACTCTGGACTGTCTCAGCTCTATGTCTGAGGAGCAGAGAGAGAGTGTTTTTGTCATCCATGATTTCTTTCACTCAGAGCTAGCAGCCAGTAGAACATGCAAGATAGCATGAGTATACAACCACATGATTTATGACTGGTACTACATTGTCTATAGTCAGTACTTAAGAAATTGAGAGTAGTCAAGGAACCCTCTAGAGCTTGCAGAATCAAAGTAACACATTTACATCTCAATCAAATGATCTCCTTCATGATTAATATTTTAATTAGGCTACAATTAGAAATAAGCAGCTCCCAATCTCCACCTTAACACTTTTCCAGGATCACAATTAGAATCTCTTTCTACATTTGTGACTACAAATATTTCTTGGTATAATATAAAGTATTTCTTGGTATAATGTCAGCAATGTGAAGTGGAAGCCCTTTTTCCCAAGCATTCTGTCCTTAAAAAAACCTCCATTTTGGTCAAACTCCTTTTGAGTCTCTCTCATTTCAAATCAATGTTTGCAAACACAAATATTCTGCAGTCTCCTTTATTAATGTTTGTTTCTCACGAGACTTTGATGATCTAGCTACATTTTATGAATTCTCTGGCTTTCAAGCATGCATGCATTTATTTCTACCAGTTTAGCTTGGTGAATTCTGATGTTATGTGTATGCTACACCCTTTATATTTCCTTGGATAAAAACATTCCTGTCAGTATACCCTATGAAATGAACAAGATTACCAGAAATAAGGGCCTAGTATTATATCGTGCACAGTAAAAGCAATTGTAAATAGAGAAAAATAATGTGTGGCAAGTGTCTTGTACTTTGAAAATAGGAGTTTATGATTAAATGGATAATGATTGGTAGGATTTTTATGATTTCTTATTTGTCTACAACAAATTGTACTCTATGTATTGTTTCAATCAATGGAAACATAAAGATGGATTAGGTAAAGCTATCTTAGCTTGAGAAGTCATTCTATACTAATATAGACAGATATCTACATTTTTTAATTTTTTTATTTTTACAGACTGAATTTTGATTCACTGTATAAAATGGTGTACAACTTTTCATTTCTATGGTTGTGCATGATGTAGTTTCACACCATTCATGTAATCACGCATGTACATACGGTAATGATGTCTGTCTCATTCCACCATTTTTCATGCCCTCCCCCTCCTCCTCTCATTTACCTCTACGTAATCTATATCATCATCCACTTATCAGGGAAAACATTTGACCTTTGTTTTTTGGGATTGGCCTATTTCACTTAGCATGATATTCTCCAATTCCATCCATTTATCTGCAAATGCCATAATATTATTCTTCTTTATGGTTGAATAATATTCCATTGTGTATATATACCACAGTTTCTTTATCCATTCATCTGTTGAAGGGCATCTAGGTTGGTTCCACAGCTCAGTGAATTGAGCTGCTATAAACATTGATGTGGCTGCATTACTGTAGTGTGCTAATTTTAAGTCCTTTGGATACAACCCGAGGAGTGGGATAACTGGGTCAAAAGGTGGGTCCATTGCAACTTTTCTGAGGAATCTCCACACTTCTTTCCAGATATCTACATTTTTAAGTAACATCATCTTAATTATTTACTAAATAATGCAGTGTTGTATTTTAAGAGTATACTGAACAAAAATAATAGTAAAATACTGTTAAATACTCAACTTTTTTGATAATTCACAAAATAACACTAAATTAATGCCTTGTAGGATTGTGCTCAAAGTTCAAAAAATTTAGGAATGACGTAGTTACGAAATTAGATTCATTTATGCAAGCTGTGTAGGCATTTACAATTTTTAATTTTTAACTTTTTTATAACCAGATTAAAATGCAATTTCTTCATTTAAAAATTCTTTGTATATTTATTCAAAAGGCATACATACCTGAAATAAATGGGATGTAGTCAAGGCAGGTTGCCAAGATTGCATCAGGATACGCAACAGCTCAAAACCCATTAAAATATGCTGCTAGCTTGATGTTTTGTCAATCAAAATGTGAAACAGGCAAAAAGGAAATAAAACATGTATGTGACACTTTTTAAAAAAATCTATCTTCACATTCATTTTCATTAGCAATGAGAGAAAAACTATCATTTTGTAACTCTACACCTTGTGCTGTTTTCGAAAAGTCGACCTGATAAGTCTTTGAATAATATGGATACTGTTTTTTGTTTATTTGGCTTTGGTTCTGAGGAGTTGACATTTCTCAATCTCTTACCATTAATATTTTTTCTCCCTTGTGACCTGCCTGCCTGTGTTCCAGAGCTTAGTCGTTCTCTAATACACTCTAACTCCTGAGGATGACATGTGCTAAGGACAAAGAAAGAGTGCTTTTCTTTTTCCCCTGATTAAAAAAAAGAATGAGTCCTGGTGTGTGAATGTAAAGAGTCTAAAGAAATAAAACCCAGTATGATTTGTAATCTGTACTTTAAGAATATGTCATTAAAACCTGTATTTAAGACAGTTATATTGTATATAAAACATAATTTTAGTATTATGTTTAGACTGTATAAAATTATGTTATAGTTTTATGTTTAAATTCCATAAGTTTAGAGTATTTCTAATCAGGGTTAAAAAAAAAGAAAGCGAAAACTATATATATATGGCTTATTAACCTTGCTACACCAAATCACCAACTCCTATTTGTTTTTTTTATTTTTAGTCACCAATTCATTTCAGAGAACATCATTATAACATTAGAGTGTGAAAATTTGGGGGAAATAATATTGCATTGCCTTATATGTCATTTTCAAAGACATGAATACCTAAGTCACATATCCCCCTCACTATAGTGGGAGAAAAATAGAAACAACTAGCCTTAGTTGACAGAATCATGTATTGTGGGCTTATATTAGCTTACGTGCACCAGTATGAATATTCAGGTTTAAGGACTATTAAAGTAACACTGTACTGGATGGTAGATAACGATAACTTTCTCCCCAGACAGGTCGTTCCAAATTTCCCCCATTAACAAATAACAGTTAGTTACTGGCCTAGAATGGGAGTCCCAGAACCAGGACTCCAGTGCAAGACCATCATCATACTGTTTGACTCTTTGCCATTTTACTGACACATATTATCAATTTGTAATCAAGCAATTTAAAATCTACTACAGTTAAGCTTTTTATATCGAAGTTATGAGAAACTTCCTTTCCTAATAAAGTCAATTTCATCTCACAGCAATATTTGTAAGCCCAAGTCTCATTCAAATTATTACTAATCAACTTGGAAGATTAGTGAGTACAACAATAAGTTAGGATGTTGGAGAAAGCTGAAGATGTTTATGAAAAGCATTATGAGGACATTCATTTCTAGTATGTGGAGTATCTTGTACTCTCAACAAGATGCCCTAAGAGTCATATTTTAAGTTAATTCAGTATAGTATCAAACCAGGAATGTGGCATTATAAGGGCAATGTGTTTTAATTTCACTTTCCACATTTTCATGGCTAGTATATAAAATATAACTAATTTTTTGTTGGGCTTAATCTTGTGGCTGGTGACCTTGAAAACTCACTGATCAATTATATGTGTTTTGTTGCTTGGAATTTTCTCTGTCTGTTTGAATGTCCAACTATCCATTCTCCTATCTTACCTGAAAATTATTTTTTAAAAAGTCTGATTTGCATTTATTTTATTTATTTTTCATGCCTTAATTTATCTGCCTAAGAATTCCACTACTGTGAATGAGAGTGATGTGACTGAATATCCTTGCTTTGTCCCATATGTTAACAGGAAACAGGTTCAGTTTTTTACCACTACATGCAGTGTTAGGTGAATAAGGAAGCTGTAAGGTCGGTAAACATAAGTGAGCTCTGTTTGTGTACAAAACAGAAATGGTGGGTTTATTCTGATAGGAATCATACTGAGTGACTTTTCCTCCTCATCAAGTACTAACTTTCAGCTTTGACAATACTGCCATAGCTTTTTTCCCTTGTAGACATTACATTTCAAATCCTAATACCCTTTAATAAATAAGAGGACTACGAAATAGGTATACATTTTATATTTCACAAAATTTCCAGACATTTAATAGTGTATAACTATAATATTATTAAGAAATTATTGTTTTTTGGTAATAATATACAGTTAGTTCATGATGTGAAAATTTCAAAAAATGCACTTTCCTGAGACAAATTATTTTGAAGGGTCAAACCTGTTTTCTCTAGCTTTGTATCCAGTCATATTTATTTTGATTTACTGACAGTCTATTTGCTAGACAGCTATATCTTCCTATTCCTGCTACATCAATAGACATCACTGAGCATGTACAGATCAAGGCTAAGCTGGACACTAAAATGCATTAGATCAGATAGGAAACATAGTGTGTGATATGATGAGGCCATGTGAAATCATGGGACTTTGCACAAGTCTGGAAAAAAATCAGTGATAAGAAATGTTCATTGATGAGAAAATTTTCTGCAAATTTTAATGTGTACTTGTGATTTATTTTTACAAAAGATATTGAACTTAAGGCATGAGTTAGCATGTTAGTTCTTTCATTCTGAGGCTTGATTTTGGATCAGTTCATAGGCTTATGTATGTTGCATTTTTAAAAGCAATCAAAACAGTACAAAATGTACCTAGAATATCCATAAATTATTTTAATTTATGAATAATATAGAAAACAACCTGTGATCTAGGGAAATGCTATTGTTCTTGGCCACAATACTGTGTGTTTAGGAAGAAAAGATGTAGTGATTTCTCATTAATCAAATTATATGGAATTCCATCTATACACACATAACTGCTCCTGCCAACTGATTTAATCTTATTGATCCTAAAGTCTACTGACATGAAAGAAATCTTACTTTTGTCTTTTCATTTTTATGTTATTAATGATCATCTGTATTTAGTTTCTTATCCTTCCACATTTTTTCTGTCTCCTGTAAAGTTATGTTAATTATCTCCAGGCTATGATAAAGGTGCATGTATGACACCGTACACATATGTCAATACTTAGCTGATACTAAGTCTTGCTTTTTCAATTTTCGTTATTACCAGAATGCAATTTAAGTATCAAAAGCAATAAATACATTCAATGGCTATCTTGGTATGACTTACTGCTTGGTAACTCAAATCTTGTATTGGAGTAAAATTTATACAGGTATCAATCATGTGCCAATGCTATTAAAAAAAACTGACAGCCATGCAATCCAGTCCTAAATTGATATCACTGTGGAGTTAATCTCATCTATTTCCTGATAATGTTCTCTTTTCTGGTTGTGGCTTATTTCTAATTTTTCATTATTCTCTCTATATTACTCTAATATAAAATAGAAAAAATCATGTTTCCCAGACTACATTATACAATTCTATCAGAAACAGGCCCATATCTGTCACATGAAGAAATAAATGACAAGCCCAAACCAAAAGAAACTAAAGCAATTTTGAAATTCTACTTTATTATAAATACCCTCTCTCAACCTTACAAGAGCAGTACTCTAAACTCCACTTATCCTGCCTCAACTCTGTGTACTTATCACGTGTGTACTCTTCTACTGGCATTCTTAATATACCATTAAGAGTATATTCTAATATACTCTATAAAATTCAGTTTGATATTGTTGCAATGGAGATAATATGAGAAAATATCATCCACTGGGCTATTTTAGTGATTAATATGTCATTTGATAATTAGTAAGACACTTGTTATGTTACTTCATTCACTTAGAAAGTACAAATAAACACATTATACCCACAGTTTCTTTGTCATACAGTTCTTTGAATAACATCCCTTGCCTTCAATTTCTGTTACCTCTTTACTTGCTGATTTTTCATAAATTGCATAATGCTATCACATTTTAACTTTTCTTAGCTATATTTTATTATAAGAAAATCTAAAGAAGTAAATAAATGGGAAAGAGAGTAAAGTGTGAAACAGTGTTTCTATTAAAAGAAGAGTTGAGGGCTGGGAATACAGTTCAGAGGTAGAGTTCTTGCTCAGCAAGTTTCAGCACAAGAAAACAGGCTCTAATTTTCAGTTGGTATAGTTTGAAAGAGTAAATCAATTATCAGCAAGTTAATTACAGGGATACTAAGATGAAGAAATGCTATGGATGTTAGAAAAATTGTCTGAAGCTCTTTTATAGAAGCAAGGTAAAGCTAAATCTAGACCAAAAACAAAGTGAACAAAATATAAGTAGCATTACACAGAAAACGAAAGTATGAAGTTAGCAGTTTTTAATAGCATTAATGTACTCCTGGAAATAGTTACAACAATAAAAATTAAGATATAGTATTTATTTAGAAATTTAATTTCTGCCAAACCCAAAAATATTTACATTTTTACAAGTGACCACACAAAAGGACAAAAGTGAAGTAACGTAGTGCCATTATCGGTAAATTCAAATTAGTGTTTAATTGGAGGAATGTACACTGCCATAGGGGTTAGAGAACTAATTTTGCCCTAATTGAGCTGTAATTATTCCAAACTATTATGAATTTATTTGAATTAATAAGTGTAGCTGAGTAATATGGATTTACTGTATAACTGGAAGTTTTCTAAAATAACTTCCATGTAAAATATAATCCTCCTATAGGATAAAAAAAAAAAACCTGCTAATTAGATGGTTGGTTGTGTAGTAAAATCTGTCCTCAGTTTGCAGAGTTTCAGCCTGTAGAAATTACCTTTGCATGCTGAAACCATGGAAAGAGATTTTAATAATTATTTAGAAAAAGTATTTATGTCTATTAATTTTAAAATATATTTTTCAACATTATTGATTTTTGTTAAAGTATGGGAAACTTTATTATTGTTGGTTTTAAATTTCTAGAGAAAAGAAAAGTGTAAAAGTGATATGTAATTGTAGGCAAAAATATTGAAATTCAAGTGTTATATTTCCTAATTCTAAACAATGGACTTTTTTGTCTTTGTGATAGAGTGAGAATCTTCTCCAAGCATTAGGGAGTTATTTTATTCCATTCTGTTTGGAACATCTTCCAATATTTTTATTGGTGTTCTCTCAAAACTGTGAAATATCTTCAAAGTTTCCTTTAGTGTGAAGGCTTTTGCCAGGATTTCTTCATCTGGAGTATATTTATCTCTTTCCTTGAAAACATTTCCTCCTTGTGTTTCTCAGTTTGCCTTCACGCAGGTCATCTGCTGCATTCTAGAAGTTTCTAGAATATAGCAGTGGCAGCATCTCCATGGTCATGTCTCCATTTACCTTCCACTCGCATTTGCTCTTCTTTCAGCATTGTCGATTCTCATTTCTTTACTGCCTTTTCACCTTTGTCAGCCAATTATCTCAGCCTGCTACCCATATTAGCTGTCATGTGGGTTTATCACTGTGACACAGGCAATCAGTACCACTTCAGGCTTTGCTGTCTGTTCCTGAACTGAATATTAGAATCAGGGGTCAGTCACTAGCAGACACCACAAAGTGATAGGATTGGTCACAATGGTGCTATGCATCTTTTGTTCAGGTAATGATGCCTGTGTGGACTGAAGAACTCTAAGTGAGGTTTCCTTTTTATGCTACTACTCACACTTATTATAATAACTAAAATTTTAAGGTGTTTTTAGTACATGGGCATTGTTATACTAAAACGTGGCAACTGAAATTGGTGTATAAAAGTAATGTGCAAAAGATGGACTGACAGTATTAAAAACCAGTAACTCCTACAATTGTTTAGAACTTAGGTCACCAATTATTTTTCAGGGAAAAATATGTTAGCAGTAAAATTATTTAAAATTGCATGCATTTTATTTGTACTTTTAAAAAAATTCTTTACAGAAAAAGCATTCATATATTAGCTTCAGTCAAGGCCAACAGGTCTCTCCTCCCCACCATTGTTAAATCACTTAGAGAAAATCATTATGAATGGAAGTTCTTTGTAAACTATAGCAGCCATTCCCCAAACTACTTAAAGATGTCTTGGATGCAGAAAGAAATGGCTGGATGGTTATATTAAGCAGCAAGATTATCAATCTCATTTTAAATTGTCTTATACCAACTACATAAAAGGAGCACAAAATAACCACTAGACTTGTGGGAAGAATTTGACAAAAGCAATATATGTGTCGCTGTTAACCTTATCTTTTTCTATATGGATAAATATCTTACAAAAAACTCTTAGCAAAATACTCAGTTCTTTGTTTTCTTTATACTGATTGAAAAGCACTTTCAACTAAATTGCTTAACACATTATTGCTATTACTAAGACCTACTTGGAATATTTTGTTTTTAAAAAGGTCAGAAATTTAAATTATTTTAGGTTCTGTAACCATATTTACAGACTTAAACTGTTTTCTATAGCTAGAGTGAACTCTGTCGTTTAATGTCTTATTAAATAAGAGGTTCATTTTTTTCAAGGATCTTATTAAGTCTGTACTTTGTACACATTATTAGACCAATTTCATGTTCATTTATTTTGCTTAATACATACTTAGCAAATGTTTCCTCTTACACTTGGAAAAAAGGACAGCTGAATTCAAAATTTCCAGTGTTCTGACCTCTCTTTCCCCAGAAAATTCTACCTTATACAGTGGCTCTCCCTTTGCCCCTACACTTAACTTTACCCTTTAGAATAAGTTGTTATTTCACGAGTCTTTATGTCTCTTTAGCATGATCAATTCTTTCACCATACTTGTGCCTATACTTTAAGGTTTGCTTCCTGAAATCTTAAATTCTGAACAAATCAAAACATTCACTTTCTCTGTCCCATAATAAGCAATGATGAATATTTTGGATGGAATTGCCCAGATGGTTGTAGTGACGCTATACAAAATCCACGGCAACAAATCTCATCTATGTCTGAACAATGCCCAGAATCGTTTTACTATTATTATACTCAAGCACTTTACAATTTTCATAATTATCATTTTAAAAATGTTTTTCCCTTCTGAAAATTCTTGAGGGGCCTCAAGATTCCCAATGATTTTCAGCCAATGACCTTGCTTTTGCTTTACAAGGAAAATGTGCAATCAGATGTTTACTAACACAATTTCAGTATACCAAATACAAAATAATGTGTTTGCACCTATACACACAAGCACATGCACACACACGTAAGTACACGTGCACATGCACATAAATACTTAAACTGTTATTATTTCCTCATAAGGAAAATTCCACCACATTCTAATTACTACCCTTTTAACTATATACTCAGTCTCACTGTTTCCCATTGAAATTTCATTATCAATTGTCCTCCTCATTTATTTCTTCAAAACTTCCCTCTCATATAAGCCTTTAAATATGGACAAGCTTATGTCATACTTCATTCTGGTCTGCTAATTTTTCTTTCATTTACTGCCTGATCTTTTTTTTTTTCTCTTTTTCACAGCCTGATGTCATGCATGCATATGTGTAACTACACACATTGCCTGTCTTCTCACTTTCCAGTTGTTGCTCAAATGAGCATAATTTAGATTTTTCAGAATCAGTTAATTAACATGATGACACAGGACCAACATAAACCCATCTCTATAAGTTTTTCTTTCAACCAATACTGTTTGAAGCATTTGAGAACTACCTTTTCAAAGCACATGATTATTTTAAGATCTTTTGTCTTTATAGGATATCATACTCATCTGCTGAAGAGGGTAGAAAAATATACACATTTAAAGAAACTAAGAAAACTATGATAAGTTCAAAGAAAACCACATCTGGCTACATCTTAACAGAACTAAGTTGCATTAAAAATTACTGGAAAGGGAAGGACATCATTAATACTAATGTTTGTTAGAATTCATGCTACAAATAAGGAAAAATAACAAAGTCATATATGACTAACAACTGTTACAAAAAATGCAAACAATATTAACACTCCTCAAAAGGGAATAAGGAAATATGATACAGTTGGGTCATAAAACATGAACAAATGATAGACAACGTAAGATTCATTGGCCATTGTATTATCGGTTAGTGAATAAAATACTCCAAGCAAAGTAAAAGGGATTCATCCTGCTTAAAAATAAAAGATTAAAAATTGTTAGAAGTGAAAAGGAACATTTCACAATGTTATGAATATCTATATACAAAACTGAGTTGTATTTCTTTATACTAGTAACCTATACTAATTATACCTAAAATCATACAAATTTCAATAACATGAAGAAAAATATAAAATACTAGGAATAAATCTGAAATAGTGGTGTAAATATCTATACTGAAAACTACATAAAATTATTGAGAAAATACAAAGTTTTGTATTATTGGGAATTTACACTAATGTAAATATGACAATTCTCCCCCCAAATTAATCTATATATATGTATAGCAATACTGTTCAAAATCCTAGTGTTACTTTTTAAAAAATATAAAAACAAGTTTTGACAATCTATTGCATCGTCATGTCAATATTGAAGAAAAATAATGGAGCTAGATGAATCTCTTTTCTTGATACTAATACCTATTTTAAACTGTATTAGTTAAGATGGTATAGTATCATTTGAAGGAAAGCCAAATAAACTAATTAAGCAGAATATCAAGTCTAGAGAGAGACTCTTGTATAAAAAATCTCCTACAGGATATAGTTGACATTGAGGATAATATGTAAATGATAATGTTTTCAATAAGATTTTTCTATAGTTTTTCCCTTTAAATAGTTTTGTCTATTTTTCCAGTCTTAAAGGTAGATAGGCTTTGTGACCACTTCACCAGCAGAATGTAATAAATATAGACCTAGCTAGTTTTTGCAAATTCTATCAGGTGAAAGTGTTTCAATGGTGGGAGCATTTTGAGATCATTAAGTAAAACAGGTCAGTCAAGCTCACTGTGGGATAAATTACTAAGTACAGGATAATTGAGTTGCCACATCTGAGAATCGGAACAACGAGTCACACATGTCAAAGAGGCAAAGAGGTCATCCCCCTAACTGAAGGATGCTGCAGAAATGAAACCAGTCAAGAAAGTTCTCAGACAGCTTACAAAGCTGTGAGAAACAATAAATAATTGCTAGAAAATACAAAAGTTTTGCAGTATCCCAAATAGGAAGTAATAGACAACTGATACCATTAGTTATCACAGTAATGCAAATAAAATCATGATGCAGTGCAAACACACCAAAAGCAGAATGAGTAAAGTTAAGGGGAAAAGGGGTAACAAGTGGTGGCTGGCAGGAATGTACATTGTTACAAACATTTTAGAAGTCTTTGGCAGATCTGCTAAAGCTGTCCATATGTGTACACTGTGACTCACCCACTCCACTTCTCAGTGTATACACCTTCCAAAAATTCATAAAAGCACTTGCCATGTATGTATGCTAGAACATTCATACAAGCACTATTCATAATAATAAATCCTGGCACTGTCCTAATTTCTATCAACAATAGATAGCTGTGACATATTTACCCAATGGTGCACACTAATAAAAAAGGAAAAGCTATAGTTCTGCTAAACAGAACGCATGAATCAGTAATACACTGCGAATGAAGGAAACCAGACACATTAATAGTGTTCATTAATACAAATTCAAAATACTATTAGAACAGAATAGTAGTTAACCAGGAATGGATAGGAAAATGGCACAAATGGTATCCCAGGTTAAAGGCATTATTGTTTTTGTTTCTAAACATGATCATTTTTCAAAACTGTAGAAAACCAAATAAGTTTGTGGTTTTAATTGACAGATTTATAACGATTACTGATATTCAGAATTCTTCATGTGCTTATTTACCATAATTCTCTTTAGGTTGGTTCAAATCTCATGCCCAGTTTAGAAGGTTGTTTGTCTCATATTATTAACATAAAATTTCATTTTATATTCTGGATATTAGTTCATTACCAAATAAAACTTTTAATCAGATATTTTCTTCCAGTCATTCCTTTAGTAAGGTCTTTTAAAGAGAAGTTCGTAAATAAGATTCCCACCAGTTTTCCAAAAAAAAAGTTTTACTAGAACAAATTTACTCTTAGTGGTATATATCATCCGTGGTGCTCTTTATACTATCATGGCAGAACAGATTAGTTGCAGTAAAGACCATATAGCTATAATGTTTGCTATCTGACATTTTGCAAATAAATTTTACAATCTCCAACTAAAATATATAGTATATTGTTATTAATTTTCCTTTAAAGATTCAGTTTTCTTTTACAGCAATTAAAAATAGTTAATATCTCTTCATTCCTTTTTTAAATATTTATTATTGCATTGAAAAGATATGAGAAATGTGCCTGGAGAACTTTAACATTTTGAATTAAATTATTAAATTACTCTCTTCTTGTTTGAGAGTCTTTAATTTTTCTTTATGTTAAGATTATTTTTGTGGTAGATTATGGGTTGACTATCTTTTTAGCCTTTATTGTGTCTATATTGTTCTTGGTTTCATTGCTTCTAAGAAAAGGCACACTTTAATGTTTATCCTTGTTCCTCTGTACATAATGTATTATTTTTCCTCAGGCTCCCTTTAGGATTTTCCTCTGGATTTCAGCCTTAGAAATATGAATCCAATATGGATGAACATGCACATGAGTGTGTGAGTGTGTGTGTGCACATGCATGTCCACACATGCTGTTTTATTATATATACTGACTGGTATTCACAATGCTATTTGAGTTCTTGGAAATCATCTGTTTTATTCCCATTCTTCTTTTTTTGTGTACTTCTTTAATACAAAATGTTTCTCATATTCCATTCCAAATATTTTGATATGTGATTTTAATATTCAATTGTGATCATTAATTAAATTCCATTATTATTTATTTAGTAGTAAATTTTTAAAAGTGATAGTTTTTAAAATTGAAAAAGAATGCCTATATGAATTATTTTCATCAGCATCCATATTAATTTCATATTGGTTATATGATACCAATTATATAAATTTTGTGATAAAGTTCTAAAATGTGTAGTGGAACATAAATGTGGGTATATTTCTGATCTATGGGAAAGGAATTATTTGTTAAATATTACTAAGTATTATCACATGAAAGTTTCTTTGACTTGGTATATAATAGTAAAAATTTATGTTTACCCAATAAGAGAAACAGAAAGAATGAATTGAGTGAATATATATGTGCCAGACATGATAAGAGGCATAATATAAAAAAATAGCATCTACATACATTTATACACATGTGCATGTGCACACACGTATACATACTTCCCTACAAAACAACTACCAAAGGTAAATCACTCAATAGAAATGTGGGCAAATTCAAACCACAATTAAACAAAGTTTACAAGCATGTGATTAAAGTTAAGTAGAGTTCTTGTAATACCAAATCTTGCAATAGATGTAGATCAGTGTATTTCCTTCTAAATCCCTGGAGGAATGCAAATGAGTACAATCAACTTCGGAAAATAAGATGGAATTATTTTTAGTTCTGATAAATTCTTTCTCTCTGCCTCTCTGCCTATGTCTCTCATCTATCTTCCCAAATAAAGAAATTCAGGATGATAATTGTAATAGAGGGAAAGACACCCATGCATTCACATTGACAAATTATTTTCAATATTCTGTTTTTGCCTTTATGTTTATTGATAGAGCAATACAGCAAGATAGACCTGTAAGTAAAAATACTATTATTATGAATCACAAATTCCCATTCCTATTATTTTCCTATTCTTTAAATTATACCAAGATAAATTTCTAATGGTTTTAAACCTTGTTTCAACAAAGAGAAACAATTATATTAATATCACTAGCTTAGGCAGTCCAACAGATCTATGAAAATATTTTTTCACTCTGCATTTTTAGAGTTAGCTTTGTGTGTGACAAGTGACATTAACTTTCCTTTTTCATAGCAGGTACCTTTTAAATTAAAATATTACATAGGATAAGCAGTTTACATAAAGAAAATCATTTAAGAATAATTTAAATAAAAATGACATAATGTGTGAACAGCTGTGAATATGCTAGCCATTTGATTGATACTAGGGAACAAAGAAATTAAGAATGTGGTTTAAGCAGATCCCCGTACCAAAATATATACAGTCCTAAATGTATTAGAGTGTGAAACAATAACAAAGTACTAACCATATTGGTAGGAAAGCAAAGAATTTATTATGAGGATATTTGTGTTAAATATCCATAATTTTGTGTATTTAGCCCATTAACATACATTTTTGCACTATTTTAATCGATAACCCATCTTTCCTCTCTTAAAAAGATGCTTTCATGTCATATTATTATATCCTTAACTATGTGCACTATTAATAATTTTATTAACCAATATAGAATTTTGTTTTACAATAATTTTATAAGCTTCATAACCAGAAATATACCAACTTTAATTTTTGGTATTAATAATAAGCTAACATATCTGACTTACAAAATTAGAATTTTCCTTGTTATAATTGTAATTTGTCAAGGAGATCTCTAGTCCAGTGCCACAAAGCACATGGATCTCTATCTTGCCCATTAGTAAAATTCAGATTTTTACTCCTCCAAGGCAGACTCCTATTATACTCTCAGTACAGCATGAATTAAAGGCTCCTCTGCCACAGCTGGAATTTATATAACATGAACAATATCTTAATATCAAAATGAAATCATCCGAAACCTCTGAGCAGTTAAATTTGAATATTTGATGATGGAAGGTTTGGGCATCTGTGTATTGCAGGATTGGAAATATTTAGTCTTACTTGAAATCATCAGTT
Organism: Glaucomys volans; assembly: GCA_020662805.1. Classification (NCBI taxonomy): domain Eukaryota; kingdom Metazoa; phylum Chordata; class Mammalia; order Rodentia; family Sciuridae; genus Glaucomys; species Glaucomys volans. The sequence goes on along the minus strand of JAJEJO010051087.1, from coordinate 25,711 downwards.
TTAATTCAACATCAATATTGCTGTTGGACAGCTTGCTAACAAAAATAAATTCACATATTATATGGACTCACCCTGAGTAAAATATGGAGTGAAATTTTTTTTCTTGTTTGGCCCTGCTTTGTTTCTCAGGGACCCTAAAAATGTGGTATATATATTTGATGAAATATTACTCAGCTTTAAAGAAGAATGAAATTATGGCATTTGCTGGTAAATGGATGGAGCTGGAAAATATCATGCTAAGTGAAATAAGCCAATCCCCAAAGACTGAATGTTTTCTCTAATATGGGGATGCTAGTCACAATAAGCCAGGGTGGTGGTGGGGTGGTTAGGGAAGAATACAATTACTTTAGGTAGAGGTGAGTGAAGGGAGGGGAAAGGAGATATGGGGATAGCAAGGGTAGTGGAATGAAACAGGTATTATTACATTATGTGCATATATGACTGCATGACGAATGTGATTCTACAACATGTACAATCAGAAAAATGAGAAATTATACCCCATTTATGTATGATATGTCAAAATGCATAAATGCATTCTACTATCATGTGTGACTAATCAGAATAATAAAAAATTTTAAAAAGAATAAACAAAATGTATTTGTAAAAATTTTGCTTATCAATTCAAGTACAGGATATATCAAATGTTATTAAACAATAGTAACATGAAAATTGTTCCAAAATGGCATATTTATTTATCTATCATCTATCTACCTACCTACCTACATTTAGGCTGATCAAAATAAAGATACAGTCATGCACCACATAACAATATTTCAGTCAAAGATGAAACTGAGGCATGAGGGTGATCCCATCAGATTGTAATAGAATTTAAATCTTCACATCATCTACTGATAACCATTTCAATGACATAGTGCAATGCATTACTCACATGTTTGCAGTGATGCTGGTATAAATGAAACTTCTGCAGTCATAAAATACATGTACAATGATATACTGTGTTTTTATCATTATTTGAGAGTGCACTCCTAATTATCAAACAAAGGTTCACTGTGAAACATTCCACTTACTATCTTGATTCATCAAGAAGCCATGTCAAGTGATTGACCCATTCCATTTAATTTGTGTAAGTGTACTCTATGATCATTTCACAATGATGAAATCAGCTAAAGACACATTTCTCATGACTGTCATTAAGTTCCATCATTAGGCAACACAACTGATCTGTAATTCTTGCAGACCAGTTGGTATCCTTCTATGTGCTATCTTTGCAATCTCCTCTTATTTCACTTTTCTTCACCAAATTTTGGACTGAGTGTCCTGTCAGTGCCTTGATCACACCATGCAATTTCCAATCTTGCATCCTTCACAGTCATTTTTTCTATGACTGGAACAAGACTTTTTCAAACCTTTGGCTACATCATTATGTGAGTGCCACATCTAAAGTAGTCTTTCATATTTATTCTCTTACATAAACATTAAACCATCAGGTACATTTTTATTTCCCCCAAATAATAGCCTGTAATTGTTTTTAATTACTTGTCATTCATTTTGTTGTTTTACTATCAGACTTAATGTGTGGTTCATGAAGGCAGCTGCTGTCTTGTCCTCTGCTTTGTGACCACATCAAGAGAATGAAACAGCACAGAGTTCATTCTTAGTGATATTTGTTAAATGGATGAATATGTTACTAAAACTTCTAATATCATTTTTATTTCTGTGCACTTTAAGTCTTGTAAATTCTCATAATTTTAGAGAGAGTAATCTGACTTGCTCTGTTACTAAATTTTGTATCAGTCTATAGAACTTTGAAAATTTTCCAAACTTACCATTCTACACTTATTATTTGCTCCTCTCTATTCAGTTTTGAACTTTGTTTCTTAGACCAGGAGTTACTATTTTCCAAATCTTCAGTGTTTTGAGACATTGGAATGATTTATGTTTTAAGTGGTCATAAGTGAAGTATTGTTTGCCCCAGATTATCTGACATATGAGTTTAAACTGACTAAGTTGCATCATATTTTATTGAAAGAAAAATTAAACTTAGAACCTTTAAGAAGCTCATCTTATTTTACATTTAAAATGTGATAATGATTCAAAGAATGAAATAATTTTCTACCCTGTACAACTGTTATTTAACATACTTTCTGAGTATTTTGGAGGCTTGTTTGTTTTTCATTATTATAAACTGTATTTCATAAGCTACTGTTTTGTTCAAGTATCTCAAAAATATTTAGGGGGATACTAAATACCATGCATAGTAAAGAAAATTCAACATGTCTCAAATATAATGAATAACCATATGAAAGGGCAAAAAAATACTTGTCTTAATGAGAAGAAAGGAAACAATAGAAACCAATACATAAGTAATACATTGAATAAATATGTACACAAGGACTTTATATTTTATTTTATGTATGAAAGAAGTTATTGGAGGATTAAACACTTCAGAAAGGGACATGATGTGGGGGACTGTACATATACACATATACAAATCAAGTGTAAGTGTCTATGGATGAAAAGCTAAATTAGCTGAAAGGAATAATGTACTGAAAAGGGAAACAATTAGAAACAAGTTACCAATATGGTTGTTAATTCAACCATGTCAATTTTCACTCTAACTGTAAATGATCTAAATAAAACACAGAGTTGTTGTTGTTCTATGTAGATTTTATTTCAGAGCAGAGTTAGGTTTACAGCAAAATTGAATGGAAACTACCCAGAGTTACCATATACAAGTTGACCCTGTGCATGTTCAGCTTCAACCACTATCAGTATCCCACATAAAAATAGCACATTTGCTAAAATTCATGAACCTATAATGACATGTTTATCACTCAGGTCTACTATTTACATTAGGGATCATTCATTGTTGGTGTAGCATTTTCTATAGATTTTGATGAATGTATAGCATCTATTCACCATTGTAGTGTTTTGAAGAATAGTTTCACTCCCTTAAAATTACTCTGGGCTACACCTATTCACTTCTCCCTCTCCCCTAAACCAGTGCAACTATTAATCTTTTTACTGACTCTATAATTCTACCTTTCCAAGCATGTCATATGACTGGAAGGAAATCATGTATAAACTTTTTAAGATTGGCTTCTCTCAGTAATGTACATTTAAGTTTCCAGCATGTCTTTTCATGGCTTGATAGTTCATTTCTTTTTATTACCTAATAATACTCCCTTGTTTGGACGTACCAAAGTTTATTTATCCATTAACCTATTGAAGCATATCTTTATTGCTTCCAAATTTTAACAATTATAAATAAAACTGCTATAAACATTTATACACAAGTTTTTGTGTGGAAACATGTTTTCAGATTATTAACTACTAAGAAGTAGTAGTTAAATATAAATATATCCACATATAAATATATCCACATGTATGTGCTTGTGTGCACATATATACACATGCATGCATGCACATACACATAATGGAAATTTGGAAATTGAAGTGAAAATATCATAATGTCATCAAATAATAAATAAATATGGGGGGTGGGCAGACCCAGCTGGGAGGAGTGCAGAGGACCAGCAGCTCAACCTTCCCTGCCATTCGAGCTTCCCTGCAGGCCTGAGCACTGCATTATCAAGCACCTCTCAGGCAACAGACTCTGAACAATAGGAGGTTTGAAAAGAACAGTGTAATTTTATTGCAGAACTTTTTTAAAAATAGTATTACAATTATCCTTAGTATACCTACTAAATTGCCACTTTTTTCTTTTATTAATATTCTTATCACTCTATTGTCCTCTTATTTATCTGTTTCCTTGGAGACTGTCTTTTCTCATGATGACAACCTAATTCTTTTAATCCCGTTTTCACTATTGCTATGACGTAGTACCTCTATAGACTCACTTTCTACTCATTAATGTTATAATCTACACCCCTCCTTATCCTCTTTCTCCTCCATTTGAAACTGTGTTCCATATTGCAAACCTATTGATTTTGTTGTAGATAATAAGGTGAACCCATCTCTGTATATTAGGACAACAGTAAAAATCTAAATAGGGTACATATGGATTAAGAATACATATTGTTTATATGGTGTGTTGCTAATATTAATCTCTTCAAGGTGAGTTATTGAAAATCTGCAGGACATGATAAGCCTTTAAAGGGAAACTGCAATACCTCTGATTCGCACTGTTAGAGGGAAAGATACATGAGCAACATGAGAAAACAAGGGAAGAAAGTGTCCCAAATAAACCTAGATGCTATATCAACAGAACCCAATGACAGCATGGTAGAAGGAATGTCAGAAAGAGAGTTTAGAATGTACATAATTAAAATGATCCAAGAAGTAAATGATGTGATGAGAGAGCTAATGCAGGTTATGAATAATCAGCTAATAGAGCAAATGCAGGAAGCAAAAAATCATTTCAATAAAGAGATAGAAGTTCTGAAAAAAAAACAAACAAACAGAAATCCTTGAAATGAAGGAAACAATAAACCAAATTAAAAACTCAATAGAAAGCATAACTAACAGACTAGATCATTTGGAAGACAGAACCTCAGACAATGAAAACAAAGTATTTAATCTTGAAAACAAAGTTGAACAAACAGAGAAGATGGTAAGGAATCATGAACAGCACCTCCAAGAACTATGGGACATCATGAAAAGACCAAATTTAAGAATTATTGGGATTGAGGAAGGCACAGAGATACAAATCAAAGGAATGAATAATCTGTTCAATGAAATAGTATCAGAAAATTTTCCAAATCTGATGAATAAGATGGAAAATCAAATACAAGAGGCTTACAGGACACCAAACGCACAAAGTTACAACAGATCCACATTGAGGCACATTATAATGAAAATACCTAACATACAAAATAAAGATAGAATTTTAAAGTCTGCACGAGGAAAGCATCATATTACATACAGGGGGAAACCAATATGGATATCAGTTGATTTCTCAGTCCAGACCCTAAAAGCAATAAGGGCCTGGAACAACATATTTCAATCTCTGAAAGAAAAGGGATGCCAACCAAGAATCTTATATCCAACAAAACTTACCTTTAGTTTGATGATGAAATTAAATCCTTCCATGATAAACAAAAGCTAAAAGAATTCACAACTAGGAAGCCTGCACTACAGAACATTCTCAGCAAAATATTCCAAGACGAACAAATGAAAAATGACAATGGAACCCACTGAAGGGAGGAATTACCCTAAAGGAATAGTCAATTAAAGGAGAAACCAAGTCAAGTTATGTTGTCAAGTGGAACAGGAGTGGCCTGTGGAGTAAGGAGGGTGAGTGTGCGGCGCTAACAGACCATGCCGGAAGTTGGTTCTCGTGGACACAGACTCAAATTTAATGCGGAACTACAAAGCTTATATAGTACTCCGTAGCCAATCACCAACTGTTAAGCTCTCTTGATTCTCCTGTGCTAGGCTCATGATCATACCACATAAAGGAAGAGGAAGCACCAGGGCTCTGGCTGGATTCCTGGGCCCTGGATGCACACAACCAATCAGCAGTTAGCAAGCTTTCTTGATATCCTCGTGCTAGACTCCTGATAAACCTTATAAGGGAAGAGGAAGTGCTTGGGTTCTGGGTGCTCACAGAGAACTTGATTCACAGCACAGATTTGTCTATGCTTCTGAAAGGAGCAGGTCTGCCTGTTCCATAATTATGCTTCTTCCTGTAATGCAAACCACCTTGCCTCAGGCATTCCTACAAAGTTAAAAGCCAAAAATAAGTCAAAATGACCGGGAATGCAAGCCATATCTCAATAATAACCCTGAATATTAACGGCCTAAACTCAACAATCAAAAGACATATACTGGCATATTGGATTAAAAAGAAAGACCCAACAATATGCTGCCTTCAAGAGACTCATCTCATAGAAAAGGACATCCACAGACTAAAGGTAAAAGGATGGAAAAAAACATACCACACACACGGACTCAGTAAAAAAGCAGGGGTTGCCATTCTCATTTCAGATAAAGCAAATAGACCACAACACAATAAAACTAGGTGACTTTAATGCACCTCTCTCACTATTGGACAGATCATCCAAACAAAAATTGAAGAAAGAAACCATAGATTTCAATAACACAATCAATAATTTAGACTTAACAGACATATATAGAGCATTCCATCCAGCAGGAAGTGAATACACTTTCTTCTCAGCAGCACCTGGAACCTTCTCTAAAATAGACCATATGTTATGCCACAAAGCAACTCTTAGCAAATACAAAAAGATAGTGATAATACCTTGCATTTTGTCAGATCATAATGGAATGAAATTAGAAATCAATAGCAAAATAAAAAACTGAAACTATTCTAACAACTGGAGATTAAATAATACATTATTGAATGATGTATGGATAACAGAAGACATTGGTGGGGGGAATAAAAAATTCACAGAGGTAAACGAGAACAACAATATAACATACCAAAATATCTGGGACACCATGAAAACAGTACTAAGAGGAAAATTCATTGCATGGAGCCATTCAATAAAATAATGAAAAGTAAACAAACAAACAACCTCACAATAGCTCAAAGCCCTAGAAAAAGAAGAACAGATTAGCACCAAAAGTAGTAGAAGACAGGGAATAATTAAAATCAGAGCTGAAATCAATGAAATTGAAACAAAAGAAACTATTCAAAAAATTGACAAAACAAAGAGGTGGCTCTTTGAAAAAATAAAATTGATGAGCTCTTAGCCACACTAACAAAGAGGAGAGAAAAAACTCAAATTACTAAAATTTGAGATGAAAAAGAACTATCATGACGGACACTATCAAAATTCAAAACATAATTAGAAACTATTTTGAAAATCTATACTCCAACAAAATAGATAATCTCGAAGACATTGACAGATTTCTAGAGACATATGACCCACTCAAACTGAATCAGGAGGACATACACAATTTAAATAGACCAATTTCAAGCAATGAAATAGAAGAAGTCATCAAGAACCTACCCACCAAGAAAAGTCCAGGGCCAGATGGATTCTTACCTGAGTTCTACAAGACCTTCAAAGAAGAACTCATTCCAATACTCCTCAAAGTATTCCATGAGATAGAAGAGGAGGAACGCTTCCAGACACATTCTATGATGCTAATATCACTCTGATACCAAAACCAGACAAAGACACATCAAGGAAAGAAAATTTCAGACCAGTATGCCTAATGAACATAGATGCAAAAATCCTTAACAAAATTTTAGCAAATCGCATACAAAACATATTAAAAAGATAGTGCACCATGATCAAGTGGGTTTCATCCCAGGGATGCAAGGTTGGTTCAACATCCAGAAATCTATAAATGTAATTCACCACATCAACAGGCTTAAAGTTAAGAATCACATGATTATTTCAATAGATGCAGAAAAAACATTTGATAAAATACAGCACCCCTTCATGCTCAAAAAACTAGAAAAAATAGAGATAGTGGGAACATACCTCAACATTGTAAAGGCTATCTATGCTAAGCCCACGGCCAACATCATTCTAAATGGAGAAGAACTGAAAGCATTCCCTCTAATAACTGGAACAAGGCAGGGATGTCCTCTTTCGCCGCTTCTATTCAACATCATCCTTGAAATTCTAGCCAGAGCAATTAGACAGACTAAAGAGATAAAAGGGATTCAAATAGGAAAAGAAGAACTTAAACTATCATTATTTGCAGATGATATGATTCTATATTTAGATGAGTCAAAAAATTCCACCAGAAAACTTCTAGAACTCATAAATTAATTCAGTAAAGTAGCAGGATATTAAATCAACACTCATAAGTCTAATGCATTCTTATTCATAAGTGATGAATCCTCTGAAAGAGAAATTAGGAAAACTACCCAAATTTACAATAGGCTCAAAAAAAATAAAATACCTGGGAGTCAATTTAACAAAAGACGTGAACGACCTCTATAATAAGAACTACAGAACACTAAAGAAAGAAATTAAAGAAAATCTTAGACGATGGAAAAATCTCCCATGTTCTTGGATAGGCAGAATTAATATTATCAAAATGGCCATACTACCAAAGCACTATACAAATCCAATGCAATTCTAATTAAAATCCCAATGCCAGACCTCATAGAAATAGAGCAAGCAATCATGAAATTCATTTGGAGGAATATGAGACCTAGAATAGCTAAAGCAATCCTTAGCAGGAAGAGCGAAGCAGGGGGTATCACAATACCAGACCTTCAACTATACTACAGAGCAATAGTAACAAAAACAGCATGGTATTGGCACCAAAATAGGCAGGTAGACCAATGGTACAGAATAGAGGACACAGAGACAAATCCACATAAATACAGTTATCTGATATTTGACAAAGGAGCCAAAAACATACAATGGAGAAAAGATAGCCTCTTCAACAAATGGTGCTGGGAAAACTGGAAATCCATATGCAGCAAATTGAAACTAAACCCCTATCTCTCACCTTGCATAAAACTCAACTCAAAATGGATCAAGGACCTAGAAATTAGACCAGAGACCCTGCACCTAATAGAAGAAAAAGTAGGGCCAGTTCTTCATCATATCGGCCTAGGACCAGACTTCCTTAACATGTCTCCCAAAGCTCAAGAAATAAAAGCAGGAATCAATACTTGGGGTAGATTCAAACTAAAAAGTTTTTTCTCAGCAAAGGCAACAATCAACAATGTGAAGAGAGATCCTTCAGAGTGGAAGAAAATCTTTGCCACACACACGTCAGATAGAGCACTAATCTCCAGAATATATAAAGAACTCAAAAAACTCTACACCAAGAGTACAAATGACCCAATCAATAAATGGGCTAAGGAAATGAGCAGACACTTCACAGCAGAGGAACTACAGGCAATCAACAAATATATGAAAAAATGTTCAACATCTCTAATAATAAGAGAAATGCAAATCAAAACTACCTTAAGATATCATCTCACCCCAATGAGAATGTCTATTATCAAGAATACAAGCAACAATAGGTGGTGGCAAGGGTGTGGGGAAAAAGGTACTCTCATACATTGCTTTTGGGGTTGCAAATTAGTGCAACCACTCTGGAAAGCGGTGTGGAGATTCCTCAGAAAACTTGGAAAGGATCCACCATTTGACCCAGCTATCCCACTCCTTGGCCTATCCCCAAAGGACTTAAAATCAGCATACTATAGTGATGCAGCCACATCAATGTTTATAGCAACCCAAATCACTGTGAGAGGTGGAACCAACCTAGATGCCCTTCAATAAATGAATGGATAAAGAAACTGTGGTATATATACACAATGGAATATTATTCAGCCATAAAGAATAATAAAATCATGACATTTGCAGGTAAATGGATGGAGTTGGAGAATATCATGTTAAGTGAGATAAGCCAATCCCAAAAAAACAAAGGCTGAATGACTTCTCTTAAAAGTGGTTGATGACACATAGCGGGGGTCGGGGGAGGTACGGGAAGATTGGAGAAGGGATGGATTGTATAGAGGAAACTGAGGAGTGGGGAGGGGTTGGGGAAGGAAAGATAATGGAATGAGACAAACATCTTTAGCCTATGTATATTTATAAATAGGCAAATTGTATGATTCTACTTTGTGTACAACCAGAAAATGATAGTTGTACTCCATTTGTGTGCAATGAACTAAAATAATAATAATAAAAAGAAAGAAATATGGAAAATGACAAAATATGTGCAAGAACTATGCATTGAATACTAAAAACGTTACTGAAATAAATTAAGTAATTGAGTAAATGGAGTGATACAGTATGTTCATGCATTAGAGACTTCAACATCATGAAATGTCAGCTACCTGTTAACTCAACTTAATTCTTGTCAAATTCCAGCATACATTTTGGTAGTAACTTGCCGGCTTATTATAAACTTTATATGATGAGAATGTGGAAGGCATGAGGCTTGAGGGGATTGGTCCAGAAGACTCTCTGCTTCCCTTGTGGCAGTAAGTATGTGCACCCTCTTCTCTAGTCACAACAACTCCAGTGGACCTAGGTTGAGTCAAATAACAATAACAACAACAGCAAAAAGCAACACAAAGAACCTTCAAAGGTCAAAAAACTTTAAAGAGCATATTTCCAAACACATGTTTCATCTGATTTTCAGAATGTACCTTGTTTAGGACTGAGTAATACAAGTATAAAGTTACATTAGTGGAGTCAATGAAACAGAATAGAGGAGTTAGACATAAACTCACACTCATTTGATCCGTTGATTTTAGCAGTGGTACAATGTTGAAGTATTGGTAATGCTGGGATGGGAGGATTGTATATGCATATATATTTTAATAATTTATTATTATTAGAATGCTCAATAAGAACAAGAATTTTTAGTTAGCATCATCTCATTTTTTGTGTGATTTGTCCTTTCCTTCATGTCCAGCTCCCAGAATAGTATTTGTCACGTAATATATAGATGTTCAGTAAGCATTTGTTGACTTGATAAATTTTCTCAACCAAAGTGCCACAAAAATTCGCACAAAAATACTTTAAAAAGAAAGAAATCTAAACAAAAGTGACTCAATCATAACGTGTCAATTGTTCATTTCTGAGCTTTGGCAAATGTATGTGATGATGTCAGATGTTAATGGTGAAAGAAATGGTACATCTGTCAGGGTTCTCTAGAGAAACTGAACCTTGTATAATCATCTCTATATAGAAACACAAATATGGGGAAATGCTTTCAGGTGATCGGATGAATTCCATTTATATTATGAAAAGTAAGCTACCTAAATTAAAATTGATTGCTTGTAAATGCTAGTCACTTCTACCAAATCCCCTCACAGCAACATGTAGATTAATATTTGCTCAACAACTTGACACCAGAGACTAGTTGAACTGACACATGAAATTAACCACCACAATAGGTGAAGAATGCATAGGAGCTCCGCATAGCATTGGATTTTTCTGTAAGTTTAAATAATTCCAAGATGAATATTTTCTTTAAAAAGTGAAGATAAAACATAGCTGAGTTAGTAAATATTATAAATCTTTATTTTTAATATCTAAATAATAAAAATAAAGTGAATTAATTTGGGGAGGTTATTTTAAGTAATTAAACTTATGTCTTAGCCATAACTTATCATCAAGTTACTATTTTGTCTTTTCCTTTTAAAAAAATGATTAAAATGCACTTTTAAATTATTTTTAACACTTTACAATTTTTCAACACTGCATTTTATAATTCATTAATTTAAAATTTGGGGCATCTTTAATGGACACATCTCTGTTAATTATAGCATGTTTTAATTCGATAGAATATTTTACTTGTATATTATTTTTTCTTTCATTTCTTGAGATGGAAATATTCATAGGAATATGGTATGAAGTTTCTTTTGTCTCATTGGATTTAATTCTACTTTCCAAAGATTTTTCTCCCATTTCTTCGTTTAGTTCCAATTGCTTTATTTGCAACTTAGTTCCCTGACCTTAACTTTTCACCTAGCAAATAATAAAACATTAATTTCAGCAAAAAGATACTGTGATTTTTTTTTAAACCTTCCAAATATACTTAAAAAAAAAATCTGTAACTCTTGCGCCATGCTTATGTTTTTCTCCTTATCTCCAAGGAACTCCCTGCACATCAAATACAGAAAGGAAAGCAAAGCAAATAGCCTATGTTAGGGCACTATTAATGTTTTAATCACTAGCATTAAGATTTATTTTTACATCTGTAATGGTTTGGATCTGGATTGTCTCCCTAAAGCCCATGTGTTGAAACTTGGTCTCCACTTCTACAATGTTTGGAGGTAGGGTTTTTGAGAACCGATAGCACCGTGAAGGACCATCATTAGTCCATTGACAGCTGAACAGAATACTGGAAGGTGCAACTGTAGGTGGTGGCGGCAGGACTACCAAGCCATGCAGCCTGCCTACTCTCCCTGGGGAGAAGAGGAAGGGGATCATGATCGGATAGTGGAGTGGCACCCACAGACAGGTGACAAACATGGTCCTGCCACATGGAGTCCACCATACAAACACCGAGAGCCAGAGCCCAGGTAAGTGCCAAGGCTGCCAACTTAGGCAACCAGGCCAGGGCACTGTGTAGGCACCTGCTGCAGAAGCCTGCTCCATGCAGCACTGCAACCCCATTCCATGACCTCAATCTCCTGGTTCCTGACTTGTCATGAGAAAGTGGAAGTGGGGCAGACTTGAATCAAAGTTGGGACTCAAGAATTGGCCAAGTGTTAGTACATTTCCAAGCCCTAATGAGCTACAATTTGGACCAACAGCAGTGAACCAAGTGCTATTAAACCTCCTAGACTAGGACACTTGGTCAGAGAAACCTGCTGTTGGGTCCCCTCTTGCACTACAAGAATTCTGGTTCCTGTTTTTCAATAAATCCTCCTTTTACACTCACTCATCCTGGTCTGTGTATTTCATTCTTCCAATTCACGAGACAAGAACCCTGAAAGGAGAACAAATTGAGTATGAGCTTCTGGGGTTTGCTGCAACACTGGAGGGCATGGACCACTCTGGGGGCATGGCCCACCGTTGAGAATTGCAATACTCTTCGGCTGCAGAGGCCTGCAGCTTCTGTAGACCCCACCTGCCAGAAGAAGCAGTGAATTGAGTTTCACCTCAGAATTCCAGTTTCAGGGGGCTTGGTTGGAGGATGTGGGTCATTAGTGACATTCCCTGTAAAGGTACTTCTTGTCACTTGTCCCTTTCTCTCTTCCTGGCTGCCACCATCCATCATGACATTCCCCACCTCAGGTCCAAAGTTATACAATCAGTCAATCTGGGCTAAAACCTGTGAAACCATGAGCCAAATTAATCTTACCTTCTCTGAATTGTTTTTCTCAGATATTTTTTACAGAAAAAAAATCTAACTCAAAATCTCACAGGTAGGACTTTCAAAAGACATTGCAAAAATCTTAATATTTATTTCCAAATAAAATCATTCAGTGAATTTTATACCAGAATTTTTGAAAAGTAAATATTTTCCTTTTTTACTTAAGAATGAAAAAGTTAAAGCAAAATGTCAATATTACATAAACTGGTTATATTTTAGTCTTGGTCTATTAATCTGCCTTGGTCATGACAACTTTTATACACATATTGTTTCAATTAAAATATAGTGGTAACATCTTAAATAAAATTTAAAATTATTATAATGCAAATCTCATAATTATAATTATGGAATTAAAATTAAATATTAAAATTTGAAAAATCAATTCTTAAGAGAAGATATTTCAAAATATTTAAACAGATTTTCTTCCAGCATTTTGGTCTCTAAAAGTGAGAACTGGATGTTTAGAATAATTACCATGTACTTTAGAATATATGAAACATTCACTGTTCATGTTTTAATATCAAGTGTAATGTGAAGAGATAACTGAAACTAGAAGATTGAGAAGATCTGGACTAATAAATATGAAGCTTATAATGTACATCTTCATAATAATACTTATTGCTTTCCTATGTACTATCAATTACTGGAAATTTTATGTATATCTAAAATACAGGATATTACTAGGTGCTGAAATTAATTTATTCTGGGTTAAAATATATTTTTAACCAACACTTATGGCTAATTTTAATAAAGAAAAAGCATTTATATTCACCCCCTTAGGGAAGATGACAGGAAAGCAACTACAGAGAAGTACAATATGTAAATTTATGCAAATATACTGAATATGTGAAGAGCACACAATTAATTTTAGGCAATGAAACGACAGGTAAAAGTTACAATTCTCAGTGATTTGTGCACTGGGAATTGTACACCTTCCTGATTGCATTAATTGAGGAGGAGATGAGGCAGCAATTGTGCAGATGTCACTATGAATGCAGCACAGATATGCACAGCTGTCAGCAGCAGGTATGCTGCTATTGTGTTTAATTTCTATATTATATGCATGTGACAGCTTCAGTAATGAGATGCTAGTGTAAGGTAGACAAGCAATGAAATCTGCTCTTGTCCTAGAAAACATAAATGAATTTCAAAACACCTGCAAAAAAAACACACATAGAATCAATTATACATTTATGACATGGGTCTATCACCCAAAGAAAAAGAAAATTCCAGATTAGAAAAGTGCTATGTTAATTCTCCTAAGTTATTTTTTAAATGTTGTATGCTAAAGGAGGTGGCTGGTATTTTAAAATTGTAGTTTGTGTAATTCATGATATTGATAAGATCATGTGTAATATGCTAACTGGGGACATTTATAAGAGCAGAGAATTTTGTGAGAAATTCTGATTTAAAACTAGCTGCACGGATCATCCTTAAAAAGCCTGAAATCATTCAATACATAATTCCTTTGCATGTGTTTCTCTTCCCAGCTATCTCTTAAAAACTAGTAGGAGAAACAGTATTTTTAAGGTTACAGTTCAGATACTTTTTGATCTTTAGATACACTATAATTTCTGACTGATGATTTAAATATTGATTTTCCATGGTCATAACAAAAGCAGACACTGAAATGGTTACCTTGTTACCAAAATATTATTAAATGACACAAAAGAAACTTGTAGTGAAACTCTTCTGACTTGATCACAAAATTTTATTATTTGAAATTATGTCACTTGTCAAGTTTTAAAGATAACATGAAATTTCTGTAACTACATGATACAAAGGACTATCAAGAAATTTTTTTAAAGAAACAATACAGTGATTTTATTCATTCCACAAAGCGCACAATTGAAAATCATTCTTCAAAGAAAACAGTGAATTACCACATTTCAATTTTTGTTATCATTTCCAGTTTTTATTTCAATGTTGTTTCATATGTGTGTGATGTCATGGGGGGCTTTAGTGATGTCATTATGACTATGTGTGAGAAAAAAAATTTCTTTAGGTTACTCTACCTTCAAATCTCAAATTTACTGTTTATTGTTAAAATCAATTAGTTTAAACAATCACTTCTTCTAAGCAAGAACATGTTTCTAACATCAAATAGTTGTGCATGAGTCTACTATAGGATTTGCAACAAGTATTCTGGCAGAAATAGATAAATTGTGATTTTCTTATAAAAAATTTTCACATGACAACAAATATTCATTGATTCTCTACTCTTTTAAACCTAAATAGACTGAATAGATTGAAAAACAAAAATATTATGTCATTAATTTTTTCTGATTCAGTCTGTTGACATGCTTTTAAATGCTATAGGCAGATTAAATCAAGAGATAGATTTCCAATAAATAATAAATATTGCAAAAAATTAACTTACACATTAATTCATTATGGGATAATAATGAGGGGTTTTAGTAGTCAGTTATACACACTTACTTCATAATGTCTTTCAGAATCTTTTTTTTTTTTTGAAACATAGTCTTGTATTGCCCAGGCTGGCCTTGAACCTTGAGAATAACCTCAAGTTATTCTCCTGCTTCAGGATCCCATGTAGCTGGGTCTCCATGTGTATGCCACCACACCTGATTTCTTTGGGAAAGGTGGATACAATTTCATATTTTTCAAATTTAGTATTCATGTATGTTTTTAGCCTGTAGGAAAATATAAGTTGACTTTTAGATTTGAATAGATTATGGAAATTAGATATTGGAGACAATGTGTTATGTATCTTAAAATAGTGTTTCTGGAATGAGAAATATTTGCAAAAAATTTTTTTCCAAACTGAAGATACTTATAAAATTGTTTAGAAAACATTTGAAGGTATTGTTAAAAGATAACACAGAATTGAAAACCATCATCTCAACATAAATATTAGTCACAAATTCATAAAACCCAGAAGAAAATAATGTCATGAAATTGCTGAAATCAAGTTTCAGTTTCCTTTCCTGACCACATCCATTTTTCTTTTTTTTTATAGTGATGAGCCTTGAACCCAGGGCAAACTAGGCAAGTGCTCTACCATAGCCCCTTACATTCCTTATTTATTTATTTATTCAGTGGCTGTTGCTATTTTATGGAAACTTTAATACTGTGGTTATAAAAGGTTGATAAGTTGGAAATTATTATTCTGAAGTACAGAGTATAGAGGATATCCTTTCCATGAAAATATTTTTCAGTAGTTTATAAAATTTTAATGTATTACGGTATTTATCTATAAAATTTAAACCAAAAAATAAGAATGAAAAAAGGAAACTTTCTTAACATCAGGATTAATCAGAATATCAAAAGATCTTGCAAAATGAAATTAAATTCATAGTTTATTTTATTTCTACACTCACATATTTATTTCTCCAACTTGCACACTCAGAAGTCTGACATTGTAAGATTTACAGCACAGACTCACATAACTGGAACTCACAGGATGCTTATATAAGTAGAAATGCTACTTTATTTATTCTCAATTGTAAATATATCTGTCAGAACATTCTTTGCACAATGATCATTGAAATAATTTCCTATATCTAGACTATATGAAAGCAAACTCATATTTGTAATGTTTTATGTGTTCGTAAGATAGAGATGAAATAAGCCAATTAGAATAATACATCTTTATGATATTCACAGAAATATACATACCTTTGGTTTAGAATATTGGACCAGCATATTTGAAGATGTTTGGCTAAACATTGATTTCCTCTGGTCAATCCTTAGATGCGTTGTGTTAAATTGCTATGGGTGAAATTCTTTTGAAATACTCATGTATATCTAATATTAGCTATGTAAATACATTCAACCAACCAATCATCCAAACTGGCAGGCTGTGCCTCTATAATGACTTTCTAGGTCTTCTTCATCACAGTTTTGAGAAATATATCATTGATATCTCCAAATATTAATAACACATATTTC
The DNA here is from genome assembly GCA_020662805.1 of Glaucomys volans. NCBI lineage: Eukaryota > Metazoa > Chordata > Mammalia > Rodentia > Sciuridae > Glaucomys > Glaucomys volans. The sequence goes on along the minus strand of JAJEJO010051087.1, from coordinate 9,097 downwards.
CTACCCACAAAATAAAGTTAGATTCAGATTGCTTTAATTTAGTTATGTGAAGGCAAAAATCATAAGCATATTGGAAGATTTGAAAATTTCTCCATCAAATATAAACAGTCAGAATGAAAAACTCCTGATAACTGTTTACAAAGTAGATATTAGTCACGTATCCAATTCCATTAATTTGGAGGCAGAACTGTATTTCCACAGAAAGTCGTATCTGTCTGTAGTTCATCAGTGCATTTTATATTTTAATTAGTGATTTGTACTTTCTATTCACAAGTAGTATTCCCAGTGTCCTTTGTTAAAGTAACATTGTATTTAAAGTAACATAACCCTAAAACAAGCAAATGTATTTACACAGTACCAATATTTATGTCAAAAGATAAAGTCCGCGTAATTTACATCGCTAAATAATGCTTCTTAAAATACTTCCTGTCTGTTATTATCTAGTAGTTATTTTCTGCGTGAGGATTTTTTTATATGTAAATTCATGCACACCCAAAAACACAAGTTCTTCTTTCTCATCTGCTTAGTTCACAGTCATTTATCACCATGAATTATAACCCCCAAGAAGCACAACTGCTATATACTGTGCTATCAGTTTCTCCAAGGTGTTCATTCTTGTGAGATGGATGTAGTTAATCAAGAGGAAGTTGGTTCCAAGAGTTATAGGAAACTATAAACATTTTAAATTACTTAATCAAATTTCTGTGAGTAATCAGAATAATCCTTCTTGTTTTCTTGTTTGTTCTTCCAGAATCAAAACTCTAAATTCCACCAGGTAAATATTTACTCTATGAAGAAAACACACACACACACACATACATATTCCATCTATCTTCATATCTGTACTTATGCTACTATCATGCTATTTTGGTAAATATAATTTATGGCTCTGTAGTATAATGTGAGATCAGGTATCATGCTACCTCTTGCCTCACTCCTGTTATTCAGGATTGCTGTGGCTATTCTCAGTCTTTTTATTCTTCTAAATGAATTTTAGGACTTAGTTTTAATAGTTCTGTGAAGAAATGTTATTAGCATTTTGATTGGAATTACATTGGATCTGTGGATTTCTTTTAGTAATATGACAATTTTGTGATATTTATTCATAAGAATGTATTTGGTAGTATTCCCTCTGTTTCAATTTCATGGAATAATTTGAGGAAGATCGACATTAGTTTTTCTTTAAAGGTCTAGTGAAATTCATCTGAGAATCCATCTTGTCCTGGGTTTTTCTCAAAGCAAATTTTTGACTTCGGGCATAGGATTCAAGGTGGAAATACCCACAGAGTAAAGCATTAGATTTTAAGTAGTGTTTCCCCAAAGAGCATTGAAAAGTTGCAAATATCAGTTAGCTTGGGTGAATCTTTCTGTTTTATATATATATATAGAGAGAGAGAGATCAAAGCATGACATTGTACCCATAAGTATATTTAATTATGTGTCAACCAAAAATAAATTAAAAAATAAAAAGAAAATATATTTTACAATCTAGTATTGATTACAGCATTTTTAAAAGACAAACAATAGTATACAATAGCTCAGTGCAGTTAAATAAATTAATTTAAAAATATATAACTTTTGTTCTATTGGGTTTTTTTGTTTGAATTACAAAAGAAAAACAAAACAACATTGTTAACTCAATATCTACTTTGTACATGATTTAAGCATTATGTACAGACAATTTTGAGAAATAATTGAGATTTAAAATAGTAAAAATATAAAAATTCTATGGCAGCTACTTCTATTTACTAGACCGTTGCTTGTCAACACTGATATATATCCTTCTGACAAGTAAAGGGTTTTGAATGTCAAGTATTTATCATATTTTTATAAATGATAATATATTACAATTTCTTAATGCGGCATAATTTATATCTTTCTTATTTTAATATGGTTTGGCAAAATTCTATTGGACACATCAGAGGTACAGCACTTCACGTTATCATCTCTAAGAGAGCATGCATTCCTTTTCTTGGATGTGTTGTTACCTTTTTAAATAGAGATCACATCACTTCATCTGTTATAATGAATAACAGATGAAAGGCAATAATTCAAGAAAGGAAAGGGTAAGCACCTTCATCACCCAAGACTTTGCTAATTTATTCTTTGATCTCTGTTTTCTTACCCACATCAGCCTGCTGCTTCCAGAATGGGCTTTCCCTTAGATTTTATGCTGGTTAGAATGCCAGTCTATCAGCTTGCCTCAGTAGTGTAGTAAGGATCCCTAACTTAGTGAGGAACCTGGATAAGTCTTCTTTGCTTTCAGCTTCATCCCAAGGCCAAAGAATATTTTCTTTAAAAAGCTGCAAAAGAATGAGGTAGAAAAGGCAAAGACATGAGATGGAAACAGCAGAAGAGTGAGGAGGATGACTCCCACAGAACTAATGGACAGCAGATCAGGAGGCTGAAAATGCAAAAAGCAATGTGACCCTTACATAGCTGCAGGGAGTACAGGCCTTCAGTTTCTTCTTCAACATGGGCTGCAGTGCAAAAATCTAGGTGGCAAATGTCACCATGACCAAGGCATGCACAGATTGGGAAAGACCTGAGGCCAGGCAGACAGAAGAAAAGATGGCCATGTTCAAGGACAGTGTGCTGGATACGATGGTGGCATTGGCCCCATTGTCAAAGAAGATGAGGTGGCTGGCCCAACAGCATGAAGACTGACCTGGCATAGATGGTGTCAGTGCTAACGGACTCTGTCAGGGTCTTCAGCGCTGGTGAAAAACTGTAAGTAAAAGTAACGTAAAAAGTAAAACACTAGGGCACTCCTCAGGTCAGCCCACCGGATCCACCAGCTCTTCTTGCACACTTCACCTCCATCAGTGAGATCAGACAAAACATAACCCATTATTGAAGACGCCAGGCCAGTTCCAAAAAGCCAGTGGGTGGCCAGAAGACCCTCATCGACATACCACCAGATGCGAAAATACAGATGCTGCACAACTCTTGTATCACCACACTGGACTCAAATACCACAGCCCAATATTGGTATTTTCAGGCATAGATGCTTTTCCAGAGCTCTTCCAGGAAACACCAGTCCACATAGTTATCAGGGAAGGGCTGCTGCTCAAACAAGACCTTCTGCGACTCCTGAGTATTAGTTGGAGGTTGGGCACACGTTATCTTATCCTCTCTATTGAACTCAGGCCAATTCAGTCTCCTTCAAAGAAGTCCATGTGATTCTCATTCTTTATGAAATTTTGAAATAAGACTTCTCTGGAAATCCCATGCTATTATCTGCTGACGTTTCCTTGTTTTCCAAGGCAGCACCCAGGCTAGGCCCACAATAGATGCATTTGTTCTCTGAGGCAGGCCAACACAGCCAAATTCCTGCTGGCAAGTACCTAGGGGTGTGCAGCCAGCTAGGGTGGCAGCCCACCTGAGATCATGCATTCTTGATTTAGTTGTTTGTCCTATAAAATGCACTTTATTTTGTCTTCACATGAATCCTCTGCACTTCACCAAAGGATCAATATCAATTCTGTATATATGGCTTTAATATAGTAAACATAGATAATCTGTTATTAATTAGCAGTATAAATAGTCATTTTAATAGCTGGTAGGTAGACAGAATACAAAAACGTAGAAAAAAATTTCAAATGATTTAGGTGTCTACTAACATGGAAGTTATAAGGAGTCACAAGTTTATATGAACTATAAGGTTATACACATCTGAGAGAAAAAAAGATAATATTTTGAAAAGCAGCATGAAAGATGATTACTACCTCCTTTTGAGAAACCTGTGGAACTGAAAATGTGGAGATCTAGAACTAGCATGTTAGAAATTCATATCTGAGGATATCGATTTGGGGTAAGAAAATCACAGGTTTCGCTTCAGACAAAGGTTCGGATTAAGTTAAAAGAAAAATCTATTTAGAATGATGACAAGGAAAAGGGGATAGGGTAAAAAGCAACATTTTTGCATGACTGGAAGAAGACAATTATGAGAAGTAAAAGGCTCTGAGAGAAAAGGAGAAGAGGAGAAGATTGCTCTAGAAAGGAATGATTAATAATAGCAAATATCAGAGTCAGGAAATTTGAGAAGAAAAATGAAATTTTTCATTTTTTCATTAATTCATTGATTATTTGTTATGACTGACTTTGTTCAGAGTAGTTTTAATAGACAACAAGGAAAGAAACTGTCCATGACATGAGCATTAAATGGGAGATAACTGTGAATTGGTAAGCACATACCTTAATTTCAAGGAACTCAGCAATTAAGAATGGGGAAGCTGATAGGACAATAGCTTGCAAAGAACTTGGGATTAAGAGCTCTTAATAAAATAAGAACTAAAACAGAACAGTACATGAAGTTTTCAAAGGAAATTTTTAAGATATTTTTCTGAAGCCTATTTGAGTGAGTGCTTTCAATAAGAGCAAGGAAAACATACTACTGTGCTAGGAATAAAGGACAAAATAGTATTTTAGGAAATGAAGTATAGAGTTGTCATTTATTTCTTTAAATCTTCATTATTTTTGAAAATAGGAGGCAAGACCATCTACTGAAAGTGAAAAGAAATGTGGAGGGTGCTATGAGATGTACTGTGTCCCTTAAAATTCACATGTTGGAATTCACATCCCCAGACTCCCAGATTATGATCTTGTTTGGAGATAAGCTCTTTACACAGAAAAATTAAATTAAAATGGTGCAATTAGGTTCCACGTAATATAACTGATGTCTTATTTTTAAAAAAATGATGGGATGGATTTGGACATAGAAACAACATGGAGGGAAGATGATGTGAAGAGACTGAGAAAGACAAACCAAGAAGAGAGGTTTGGAACGGATTCCTCACTTACAGCCAACAAAAGGAACCAAGCATGATCAGGATGCATTCATTGGGGGTTTTTAGCTTTCCAAATTGTATTTTTTTTTTTATTGTTTAAGTTACCCTGTTTGTGGCACTTTTTGGCACCCATAGCAATAGCAAACTAAAGGTTTAAAGATACACAGGTAAAGAGTAAAATAAATCAAATGAATTTGTTTTATTTATGTAGAGATCCAAAGCTTTTTCTTTTCCCCAAAGGCTAAAATTTATGCTGTGGTATATGGATCATTGCTCCAATATTTTATTTTATTTTATTTATGAATATAATCACTTAATGAATATGTGTTCCTTGAATTTATGTCAAGGCAGCAGACATTAATATGATGTATACTGAACTGGAAAAGAAAGAGGCTGGACAAATAGTCTGACTCTACCACTCAATGTCTAAACAATAACTGAATAAATAAAAATATTTTCCTCACAAATTAACTGGATATAATTATACCTGCCTATTCACTTTATCTGTCATAACAGTAATGAAAAACTGACATTTGTCTTAACTAAGCAAAATACAAACTTGTAACATACACTAACTATGAGCATTTCCTTAAACATTATAAATATTAAACTAAGAACATGGAACTTGGCATGTAACAGAAGTAAATTGCCAGTAATGTTGCAATCATATTATTTAAAAGGTACGGGTTTTAAAAATTTTGGTTTTATCTTCATATTATTTCCATTTAAATGGCCATACACAGAAAATAAAAAGTCATTTAAATTCTGTGCAATCTTAAAACAGGGAGCATCTGTCAGCATAATAGATCCTTTAGCCTCCTGCTGGGCAAACTCAGCTAGCAGACATTTTAAAATTGACTGAGTTTGAGAAGAAGCAATTTTTCATACAAAAGCTGGCAGTTAAGGAGGAAAAATGTTGTTATCCTAATTAGATTGGATTTGGCCACTGGGATCTTTTCTATTCACCACAATAAATTTAGAAACCTTTTGTAAATTTATACCACTCAGGATTTTCATAGTTACCTGATAAGTTACCTAACTCTGCTGTTAGTGCTGAGTCTGCTCTTTGCTTTTCGAATTGTTTTTTGCACTTTCCCTAGTGGGCTCCTGAAGAAGATAGAGGGATTTGGGTTTATTTAGCAGCTGGTTGTCTCCTGCTAATAGCTGAGAAATGGACACCCCTTGAACATACTATTCGCTTTGCCTTTCTCTTAACCTATCCCACTTGTTTGAAGGCTTGTTTTGTTGTTTCAGCCTGTCAGGAACATAACACATGCTCAAAGAGTTACAATTAGCATCCATTATAATATTATGCCAATTGCTTATTCTTGGCTCACATTTGTAAAGCAACTGGAATAATGTGTTGCAAACACTGATTGTATTTTAGCAATCAGACATTATATTGTGATTAAATTATTACCAGCCCCTAAACTAATATCCATTTTTATACTTGCAGTGAGAATAATACTTGAATATATTCTTAATTTAATAATAATCACGAATTAATTTTTCTTAAGCTACAGATTCAGACACACAAACACACACACATGCACATACATGTATATACACAATTGTATACACAAACATGATTTTTTTCTCTCTTTTTTTGGTGCTGTGGATTGAACCAAGGCCTTACACATACTAAGTATTCATCTACCACCAATATATGTCTTTATCCCCTGGTTTACTTTCTTATATATTTATTTTAAAATTAATAGATAACATTGTATGATTTTATAAGACATAGCACGATTTTTATAAGCATACATACATTGTGTAATGATCAAAGCTAGTTAATTAACAAATGAATTACCTCATCCACTCTAAATTTTTCAAAAATACCATATATTGTCATTAACTATAGACTTCTTGCAACTATTAAAATGTATTCCTCCCATCTAACTATAATTATGTATTCTTTGGACGGCATTTGCCCATTCCCTCCACAGCCTCTGGTAACCACCATTATACTCCACTTCTTCAAGATGAACTGTTTATAAATTGCATATATGAGCAAGGTCATTCACTATTTATCTTATGGCACTTATTTTTTTCACTTAACATGCTTCCCTCCCAGTTCATCATGTTGTCAAAAATGGCAGCATTTAATTATTTTTATGATTAAATAGTATTTCATTGTGTGTATCTACAACATTTTCCGTATTCTTTCATCAGATGGAAGCAATAGATAGTAGACTCCATATCTGGACAATTGCAAATAATGATGCAGTAAACATACGAACTTGAACATCTCTTTGGTGTACTGATTCCGTTTTCTTTGAATATATACTCAGCAGTAGGATTGCTGGATAATGCTGTAGTTCTATTTTTAGCTTTTTGTTGAATTTTACAAAATGGCTATATTAATTTACATTCCCACCTACAAAATATAGGGTTCTCTTTTCTACACATCCTTACAAACATTTATTATCTTTTCTTTTTGATAATAGCTATTTTAACTGGAGTGAGATTAAGAGTTTTATTCATATTTTCCTGATAATTAGTGAAATCGAATTTTTTCATATGCTTATGGGACATTTGTATGTTTTCTTTTGAAAAAATCTCTTTTTTATTTTTATTTGTTCTAATTAGCCACACATGACAGTAGAATGCATTTTGACACATCATACATAAATGGAGTATAATTTCTCATTCTTCTGATTGTACACAATGTAGAATCACACTGGTCATGTGGTCATATATGTACATAGGGTAATAATGTCTGATTCATTCTACTATCTCCATCTATGTCCTTTGCCAAATAATAAAATGAGAATTTGCATGGATTATTTGTGTATGTTTTTTTAGCTCCTTATATATTTTGGATATTAATCCCTTGCGAAATGAATAGGTTGAAAATATTTTCTCCCATTCAGTTTGATGCCTTTCCACTCTTGTCATTATTGGTTTTGCTGGGCAGAAGCTTTATAATTAAATGCAAACAATTTGTCTATCTTTGCTTTTGAGATGTTATCCGAAATAATCCTTGCTCAGGGTAATGTTATCAAGTATTTCCATGTTTTCTTCTAATGCTTTCATAACTTCAGTTCTTAAATTTAAATCCTCCACCCATTTTCAATTGATCTTTGCATATTTTGAGAGGTAAGAGTCTAATTTCATCCTTTGACATGTGGCTATCCAGTTTTCCCAGCACCATTTGTTGAAGAGACTCTTTTGTCCTTAATTTTGTATTCTTAGTACTTTTGTTAAAAGTTGGGCCTTTGGTTTTATTTTCTGATTAAAATTAATATTGATATTAAAGATCAATATTAAAGTCTTAAGACAACTGAATATATTTACTGCTCATTTTTCATTTGTTTCCAATTATATTTTAAATGCATTTTATACCATTAAAAGTAATACTAAAATAATTTTTTTATAAAAGCCCATACTCTGATTACTAGTACATTTCTATGTAATTTTGAATGGTACTTTTTCAATTCATTTTGGTTGAAAACTGATACCGAGGTTAGGGAAAAAAAATACCACCTATGATAAAAAGAACTTCAATGAAGTAGGAACCAGATCTTCATAATGGGGCTAATATGAAGTCATACTAGTTTTGATATCCAGAAACCTGATTTCTAGCTCCATATATTCATTCTCCTGAAGTTGCATAGGTAAAATCCCAGAGAAAGAGAGACAACTTTTGGAGTAATCCCAATGGGGCTCAAATGAGTAGGTTACCAAAAACAAAACAAAAACAGGCAAATCAATAAAACTCAAATCCCAGACAGAAAAAAATAACACTGAAGGAACTGAAAAAAAGACAAAAATTCCCATTCTTGAGTCAGGTTTCTGCCTAGTTAGGAAGCAAAATTACTGGTCAAGCGTGTTCCTAACTGGTCAGATTTGAGGAGAAATGGCAGGTAAGAGAGGTAGGGCCTATTGATGTGAAACAATTCCCAGAATCTGCTTTGACAAGATTATGTGTTTCCTGTGAATGGAGTAGGTAGAACAGCTTTTAGCCAGCCATCAGCAACTTTGTTGGTATCTTAGATGAATATATAAATTTTTTGCTCTAAATAGGACAGTTAAAAGAGCACAATGTGTTCATAATAGTGATCATTACTGTTTCAACAAAATCATAAACTGATAGAGAACTATACTAACTACCATGTATGGTTGCCCTACCACTACCCTGCCTGCCCGAGTGCTAGCCATCGCTGATTTTCTTTCTTCTGTTTCTCTTCACCAAACTATTGTTAGGCTTTTCTCCTCTCTACAGGCTTCTGAACTTTGCATGCCCTCCTCAGCATGAACAGAACACCTGAGTAATAGTTGAAAACAGCGAGACATTTTTCCTG
>JAJEJO010051086.1:0-22841 GCA_020662805.1 Glaucomys volans | reverse complement strand
ATGTGTTTTGGTTTTCCCTCTCTATACCAGTGGCTCACAGTCATCTACTGTGGTTCAAAGTAACATTTACAGACTTTGACATTGTCATCTTAAGAAACATTTTGGTTTGATGACTTTTAGACAGTTAAGTCTCATACAGCTATTCCTCACTGTCTCCACTGTCAGGAATTTATTATATCCTTCCCTCTCCTTGTCCCTGCAAGATTGATAAGGATTGTTTATACTTACATATTGCTTATAATTATATATGGCATTGTATATTGCCATATGTATTTTATCGTAGGTTTTGTCTTACATGTTGTACCCTTTTAAATATTACTGATAACCTGAAACGTTGGTTTGAAGTGAAATTGCTTCCTTCTGCCCTAATTGCTTAAAAATGACTAAATGAAATCTATACAAGAATTCCCCAATTCTAAAATAACAAAATCTTTACAAGAACTTTTCTCAGTTTCTCGCAATTCCTTTTAATATTTCACTGTGTCATACATCAAAGAAAATTTTTTTGTGTGTGGAAGAATGCTTATTTGTTGAGTCACTACAATGTGATAGGTCCCATTCAGAATCTGCTAAGGACTCTACCCTTCTAGCCAGTTGCAACAATACAAGTACTGAAATGTACAAGTCTTGCATAACAACAAAACCAAATAAATCAAGCAAAGAGCATAACCCTTCAAACTACATTTAGTTTCACAAAGACATTTGTCTCCAATTATTTTATGGTTTGGAATTTGTACCAAGTGGTTATGTAGATCATTTCTTTTTAAAAGAGCCTACATGAACATACAAAAGCATTTTATTACACTTGCAGCTATCTACTCTGGAAAATCTTTTCATTTTTCAACAGGGAGCTATGCCAACATTTGCATACATACATTTGTGAGTTTCCTTAGCATTCAAGACCTTCCACCCAAGAAATCATTATTTCCATTAATTCATTATTTCTATTCATTTTCATTCATCAAGTTTAAAGGCTAATGTGTGCTAAATCTTGTTTAATTGGCTAAAACAGTCTTTGGTGTATATTGCCAGTCTTAACCTTATAATTTTTAAGAATTTAAATATTTCTTCATTTGATGCTTTGATACAGTTGATTAGCTGAACATATATATATATATATTTGAATATGCATATACTTTGTAACTCCTCGTTACCAGTTACAATAGTCATGTAGTAAATTTGATTAATTTGAAATTGATACCAGACTTGAATATGCTAAACTTTCATTACCCCTCAACATTTCACTGTTCATTGCTCTTTTCAGAAAAAGAAATGAAATTTAACTTTAGAAAAATAAGCATCTAAAAGTTGTATATTTTTAGGTAATAGCCAATAATACAGTAAGAGAGTCAAGACCTTACACTGTCCTTGATCCATTTTGAGGGTAAACACTGAAGGAGAAGGACAGTTCAGATATGGGCATACAACCCTAAAATGATCCCTCTGGTTTCAGTGTTTTGTTTTTGGTTAATCTGCACTGCCAAAAAAAAAAAGATCTTTGTGTGTAAGAATTTATCATTTGTTGGGTACTAGATGACGATTAAGATTAGATTCAGATTCTCAGAACCGTAACTGAAGATGGGCTGAGCTTCTCTTAGACAGATCTCATGTGAGAACAATCTAGTTCTGGAGTCACTGAGATCCAGATGTCCAACTGAACAGCTGCCATCTGTCTGCTGTTACCTCAAGATCACTGCTTTGAATTGTGGGCCATCTGCTATGCTTTTCTTATACTGATGCCCATGATCGAGGTCAGATGTTCTCTACCCTTAATTTTGCTCCCTGGGACTCTTTATGTTTCTCAGTGGGATATACAGTCACAGACATGTACCACAGAGCAGCTATAGGAGAACTTTCCCATGCAGTTTCATGCAAGTATTTTCAAGCTAAGTGTTCATTTCTCTTAAATATTTAGTATTTATTGCTCTTTTCAGTGACTACAAGTGAAGTGGAAATAGAGTATGCATAAAACTGGAGAATAAGTTAAAATCTTCTGGGTCAGTAGCCCTGGTGGTGAAAGCCTGGATGTGTGAGGAATCTTTTGTCTATACACATGTGCAGACAATACATTTGAGATCTATCAGATTTTCTAATGTGGTAACTGATGCTTATTAAAGTGGTATCAGAGAAAGCCGTCCTCTTTCTGGTACTGATCTCCACACCATAACTTTACACATGTGACTGATTGACTTAACAAAAGCAGCATTGTCTTTTACCAAAATAATAATTACTCACCTTTTGCTGATAGCATCATGGGAACTAATTCTCATTTTCCAGAACTTGGGTCAGGAGCCATGGGGTAAAATTCACAATCCAGGTAGGTCTTAGGAAGGGTCAGACTGAAGTAAATCATCACCATTTAATAGTTGTCGTGCATTTTATAACTGTTAGGCAGAGGTCTAGCATATAGAAATAAGTTGTATAATAAGAAACTTGATTCAGTGTTTGTTATTTTGATATTAGCATAGATTACACTTTTTCTTAACTCTCAGTCAATATTGTATCCAGAATCAGAATCTTTGACTGCTACATAGAAAATTTCCAAATGCACGCAGAAGGCAGTTTATTTGGTACATTACATATAGATGTTATAAATATGAATACTGTATTTCTAAATTAAAAAATGCTTCACTCAATAGTGAGTTCTTTGAAGATAGGCATCATGTGTTGCCTAGCACAGTGGTTGGCATACTGCAAGTGTTCAAAATTTTCTGACTGAACTAACCACACCTATACTCTTAACCATCTTTCCCTAATACAGTGAGCAAAGGGTGTTTATTAACTTGTCCAGAGAGCCAAATCTGGAAAGTCTTTCAGCATACAACAGAATCAGTGGCCTGATTGTATCCATTTAAATTCAAATCACACTGTTGTTCTTGGAACTTCTGCCTAAGGGTTTATTTAAATCATGCCATCAGTGCCATGAATGGAATGAAAACCACACCAGTCATAATATCCCTAGATCACCAATATTATTACTTAATTTACTAAGCATGAAATGTGCTGATTTCCCCATAATGGATATCAGTGAAGCATTTGTGTTCTCATCATATGCACTGTTTCCTTTGTGTTTGTGCAAGTGTACAGTAGAAGGTCTAAGTATGTGTTGGCCATTATATTTGTGGACTTTTATACAGATTCCTGGCATTACCACATCTTCACTACAACTGTCAACTGGATGATTAATACAGAACAAAATCCTTGAGATTGCACTATTGGTCCCTTCAATTCCAAGTTGGTTTTGCAGTATGAGTTTTTAGGGAGAGTGGAGAGATTCATTATGATGAACTAACATTAATTGCTCCATGGCTGTTCACTTTTTAATGTCATCTTCAGGAAATTGTGTTTCATCCCTTATATGATATGGCAAGTAAGTCTTTGCTGCACCTTGTAGACCAGCCAGCATCCAGCTAATCTATATCTGATTGTGGTTTGTGCCTATTTATTCCACCAATGTTCCTTTATTCCAAAGCATTTGGCTTGAGGAACATAGCTCATATGCCAGTTTCTTGTCATTTAGCAATTTATTTGTTTACTTGAGCTAAATGTCTACTATAAACATCACTTAGAATTATGTAGTTTCCTCTTTGTCTTTACATTTAGTGCTTCCTATCTTTCCACATTTTATTGCAATTCACAGCCCTTTCTCCCAAGTGATGTCTGGCACATTATGAAGTCCAGGCCATAAAGTTTGAGCTTCCCAAGGTTTGGCTTTTTTCAGTTGTTTTGTTGTGTTTGTGATGAGCCAGTGTTGCTGAGGAGTGGGCTAACATGCTTTTCACCTCTTTGTAATTCACATTAACAAAGCTACCTAGGCCCTGGTGGTATGGTTGTATATGAGACTTTTCTTTCTATATTTATTTATTTATTTTTAGTATGGGTACCATCACACAACTTGATGCTTGTCAGCCTGGTAAAAGATGACACTATTGATTTTAAGAAACTCTATGTCTTTGGCTTCACATTAGTGATGATTTTATAACTCAGAAAGTACATATTATACTGCATGGTTCTGACAAGATAATCATTGGAATTATAACCATATACTTCTTCCATCTCCATAGGCCATCACTTGTAGCTGACAAGCCCCAGTGACTTTTGCCCTACTGTCATTTAATATGCTTAACATAGGAAAGGGGACCACCCATCCGCCAGTGACACCAAAAGCCCAACGTTGTAATGAGCAAAATGTGCAAGGAGAATCACATTCCTGCTTCATGATTGTTTGGTGCTTGTTACTAGTTTGTGAATAAATGCAATGTAAGAGAAAAAAAGTTTAAGATCTTTTTATCACCTTAAAGAAATGGGGTAAAGAGCAGCACTTTGCTGTTCTTCCACTGAGACTATATTAACTCTTATTCTCATTTGATAAGATACAATGATAGCAGAATTTTGGTTAGGTTTTAAAGAAAGGAGCTCCTAGATAATGTACTCTATCAGCCTTCACTACTACAGAATATGCATATTTATTTTGTCCTTGCAGAGAATTTTAAGAATTACCCAGCTGTGACTTAGATATACAGTGTCTCATAAAGTTCATGTGTGAGATACTGCAGGGAAGCTTAGATGTGAAAGGATTGGGTTATGAAAGCCTTAACCTAATCAGTGCATTAATCCTCAGATAGGGATTAACTGTAGACCAGCAGGGTGTGACTGGAGGAGGTGGGTCATTGGGGGTGTGCCTTTGGGGCATGTATTTTGTCCCTGGATCTGTCTCTGTGGGTCAGTCAGTTGGTCTGTCTCTCTCTCTCTCTCTCTCTCTCTCTCTCTCTCTCTGCTTCCTGATGGTCATGTCCTGAACCTTTCCTCTACCACACTTCCATCATGATGTTCTGCTACCTTTGGCCGAAAGCAATGCAGTTGGTGATCCAAGGACTGAGACCTCTGAAACCATGAGACAAAAATAAGTGTTTCCTCCTCTAAAATTGTTCCTGTTAGGTCTTTTGGTTACAGCAATGAAAAAGCTGACTAAAACATCCCTAATAGTCTTTTTAGGCTTAGATGCTAAAGTAGAAATTGGGGTATTTGAAACAACCTTGAATCTCCAGGCATCTAGATAGGTGATTCAAAACCATGTGTACCAGTTACTTACAGGCTGTAAGGGGACTTGTGTTGGGTTCAGAAGAGTCTTCGTTGCTTCTGCCACTGTGCCACTTCACCTTTCATGTCTCTCAACTGTTAAATGAGAAAGTTGAAATAAATAGACTTCTGGGTCACTTTCCACCAATGATAGTCAGTGAGTCTACTGTTGAAGTATCCAACAATAGCAGTCTCCACTGCATTAAAAGTGGATGGTGTGTGGTTTGAATCAGTACTTCAAAGCCAATGCCAAGAGAAACTAAACCATCTTTGAATTATAAACTTTGCTTTTCAATGATCTATTCAATAATAACCTTTTTGTAAAATCATTTTGTGTGCATAATCAACCTTCCTCCTGCTTTTTTACATATTATATTCTGCATCAAAATAATGCAGGATGAGACTTCTACCTTCATCACTAATTACTATTATAGATGTGTGATTTAGGGTAATTAACACTTCTGAGCCTCATTTTTCCTCCTTCTATAATGGACCCAATTGTACCTACCTTGAAAGAGTTGTTAGCAGACTTGTATATAATGGCATGTGAAAAGGGCCAATCCTGTACATGGTGGTTCTTCATAAATGGTTTTTACCATCTAAGCCTGATCCACTTTATCCATAATAAACTGAGACTCCATCTGTATTTACTAACCAACAGTTAATCACAGAAACTATAGAAAAATCAGTAACAAAGCTAATGAAGCTCTGAAATTAGCATATTCCTTTAAGTTGTATTAATTCATCACATATTTACTGAGTGCCAGTTCATCTATCTATTGCTACAAGCATGTCTTCAAATCTTCATTTGTCTGGGAAGATATAGGTACTGTATTACTCAGCTTTGCATTACTGTGACCAAAATACCTGACAAGAACAACTTAGAGAAGGAAAACTTTCTTTGGGACTCATGGTTTTAGAGATCTTAGTCCATAGATAACTGAATCTATTGTGATGGGCCCAAAGTGAGGCAGAACATCCTGGCCCAAGGGCATAGTGGAAGAAATGTTCCAATCTTGGCAGCTCAGGGAGCCACAGGGAAGATGCACCTTCTAGGGCACACCCCCAGTGACCCACCTCCTCCAAACATACCTCACCCGCCTAGAGTTACCAAGCAGGTAGTCCATTCAAACTTGGATAGACTGATTGGTTACAACTCTCATAATCTAATCATTTCACCTCTGCATATTCCTTCATTAACACAAGAGGACACCTCCTGTCCAAATTATAACAGGTACTTTATTCCTATATACATTGTGTCCTTATGTGCTGATCTATTCTAAAGAGCTTTGAATAGCTTAACTCATTTAATACAACTTCATGAGCATGGCATTACTGTCATTTCATTTTAGAATATATCTCACATGAGGAGATTGGGCCACAGGGAAATTGAGAAACTTAGCCAAGATCATGTGGTAGTAAGTATGCAGCCCAAATGTGAATGCAGACTATGGCCTCAGAGTCCTGGTATGTTGTCACTCAACTACTCATGCAAATTGTCATTTGAAAGTCCTTTTAAAAGAATCAAGGGCACTAAGGTGTTTCTTTTTCTTCAGACGGTGACTTAAACAGCATTGCTAGGAAAGACATTGCACCTGCCATTAACCATACCAGACTGCTTTTTTGATATACCAGCTTTTGATATTCCTACCCTTCCTACAGGGGGAACAGCCAGGTGGGTTAAAAGTGAGAGGATTGAACCCTGACTCTATTTCCTGTCGCTACACTCCAGCTAACCAAGTGACTATTTTTTTTTTCAATTTAAGTACTTTTCTACCCTAACAAATACAAAATATACTATGGCTAAAGAAGCCTCTGCTAGTAAAAGTGACTTTCAATTCAAGCAAAAGTCAGAGCATCCTATTAAAATGTGTGAGTGCAAGTTAGGGGTGGATTTCATGAGTGAATATGGAATTTCGCCACCAAATTCTTTCTTCCAGGCTAATATTCTCTTGGGATATTAATATTAATACAAGGAAATAGGCTCTGGGTGAAGAAAAGTTATTTTCCCCTTCAAGGGCAAAGTTCTTTCAGGAGACAGGGGAAGCTAAAGAGTTTTAGGAAGTACTAGTAGAATAGTAAGCATGTTATTATTAACAAACAGGAAAACAGGCTATAACTCATAGGATTCACTTTGTAAAGTGGAAAAAGGGACCTGGTAATAGCCTAGTCCTTGACTTTCTTCCCTGCTTAGAACCTTTGAGACTTTCCATGGCATTTGAACCTTTTAATCCTTGTCATCAATGCAGAAACCTGTGGTACCTGTAATGGACACGACTGTACCATGTTTAGATACATAGATAACACACTGGGGTGCTTTTGCATTTTATGACTTTCATTGCCTCATCATTATGAATTTTCCTCTTATTGTTCCTCTGAATCACTCTTCTGGAGCACTCTAAAAAAGTCAGATACAATGAAAATTTCCTAAGCAATTTCACTAAATGGATAGCTAAATGTCCAGTATCAAAAGCAGTTGCTTATAGAAAGCCAAATAAGTAATAATATAGGCCACATAACTGAAACATAATTTTTCCAAGGTGGGAAAGGCAATAAATTATAAAATGCTGCACTATCAGAGTGTATATGTACATATTTGTGTGTATATATTAATAACAAGCTAAGGTTTATGATATTTAAATTTCTGTTTTTCTATTTTGGAAGTGTATTAATTAGTTCACCTGTTTATTTCCTTTTTGTATTTGTGATTCTTAACTGTATGATGTGATTTATATTCGTTGTTTTTATATCATA
This sequence comes from Glaucomys volans, assembly GCA_020662805.1. Taxonomy (NCBI): domain Eukaryota; kingdom Metazoa; phylum Chordata; class Mammalia; order Rodentia; family Sciuridae; genus Glaucomys; species Glaucomys volans. The sequence continues at coordinate 15,008 of JAJEJO010051086.1, read as the reverse complement.
GGAGCCCAACCATGTGCCTTTGGACTTTTTATAGTTAAAATAAAAAGTAAACATTTAAACATGAAATCATAAGGATGCTCACAAACACCTCTATATCCTTGTCTCGATTCTTCAGCCAAGTGTGTACACAAGGGTTGGCATTGGGCATTTATTTGTTCACTTACTGTGTGATAGTTCACTAAACTGAACTTCAGTTTCACAGGATATAAATGAGCAATGTGAAAAATATAAATAGGCTCAAGAATAGAGTCTTCTTTTTGGGCAGTTTTAAGCCAATAACCTATATAATCAATTAAAAATAAGCTTATTTTTATACTACTGACTTGCCAAATATTGGGAAATTAATAACAGAAAGTAGATACCTTCAGGTATATTTACAGGACATATCTATAACCCTTCTGGTAATAAAGTAAACCTTCAGATGCTTTGAATATTTGGGACTTGAGGGTTTGGGGTTAATTGAATTTGGGGTTTAAATCAGAATAAGAAATACATTTTGACCTCAACTCTTCCAGTTGAAAATCTTCCTAAAATGTATGAGTAGATTTTCTCAACTAGCAAGACAATGAATTTTATCAATCTATTTTTTATGATGTAGACCTGGCAGGCCTCAGGGGCATAATTCTCAATATCAATCATCATTGTACAATATGATAAATAGGGAGAAGATGAAGGAGATGAGACCGTCTGCATTATTGCCCTCAGATAGTGGGTAGCCAGTCAATCACCACAAGGACTCTATTATAGACCAGCCCGTGCAGTTTACTGGAGGCAATATAAAAATATCATAATTCTTTGTTGTAGGGAGATGTCTTGTGCATTTTAAGATATTTAGCAGCATCCTTGGCCTCTTTTTGGAAGAGCAGAAATAGCAGACATATTTCCTGTGAGTGTAATAGGAAAGCAGAAAATGGAAGCAGTAGAGGTCAAGGGAGATTCATAGAGGAAGCAGGTTATGAGCAGGATCTTGAAGGATGTTTAGGGTTGACAGTCAACCTTCACAGCTTGATGACTAGGGGTTTTTACCATAAGGAAGTCAGTGGTAACCTTGATGAGAAAAATTTCAGTAAGCTACATTAAAACCATAGGGTGAATCATGATGTTTCAATGACAAATCCATCTTAGGACCTGGGCACAGCCTTAATGTCCACCATGGAGATAAAAGTGGAATTTAAGAACCAATTGTATTTTCCCCATTATGGAAAATGTCCAGTTTAAAAACTGTTACTTATAAAAAAGTGAAAAAAGGCATTGTAACAGGCCACTTAACTGAAATGTAAGTACCATCCAGTGAGTCTATTTCTCCTCCATGTTTTCCCACTTCCTCTTTCTTCCACCTCCTCCTCTTTTATCTCATGTTTGCCTTCTGTTTCTTCATTGTTCCTTCTCTTCTCCTTCCTTTCCTTCTTCTTTCCTTTAATGGGGTAGGGTAATGTCGGACTGAAAAGAAAATCCACAGCCAGGATCAGCATATCAGTTTTCCTTTATCTCCTGAAAAAAAATTACAACAACCTGGACAATATAGAACAACATAAATGTATTCTCTCACAGTTCTGGAAGCCAGAAGTCCAAGTTCAGTTTCACTGAACATAAATGAAGATGTCAGTTCTAAAGAAATGAATCCTTGCCTCTTCCAGTCTAGTGACTGCCCGCATTGTTTGTTTGTGGGCACATCACTCCAGTCTCTGTCTCTGTCCCTATAGACACTTATGATGGCATTTAGGGTCCACCCAGATAATCCAGGATGATCTCTGCAATATCAAGATCCTTAGCTTAATCATATTTGCAAAGATCCTCTTCCAAAATAAGGTAAAATTTACACTTCTCAGGAATTAGGAAGTAATGTCTTTGCAGACATAATATTCAGCCCATTACAATGAGAATGTTAGAAAACGTCTGACCTTGGCAAATGGCAAACAATATTGAGCCTCTCTGGGGATCTCACCTGAAAGTACGAGAAGGGTCATACCTCTTAACACATCTGTTTGCCTGAAGAGTGTTCTGTGTTTAAATAGTACTTCTCTGCCAAGGACTGAAAAAAAAAGGGACTTCACTGATAGTTCCCTGAGCACCAATCAAGTCCCAGTTTATAAAGGTCAAGACCAAGAACTGTTCCTTATTCCTTAGGGAGAGCTTCCTGTTTTTCTCCTCAAACTTGAGAGACTTGTAGGATGGTTGGGGGGAAGGCTCTCCCATAGGTTTAATAGGTTCTGACTCAAGGGGCCACACATACCATCTTCAACTTAAGCTGGAGAAGATAAAGATTGATAAGGAATCCTCCCATTTAGAGATCTTGCTGCATTCACCTGTGACATCATACTGCAAGGAGAGAGATATTTTGAACTCCCCCACACCTTTGTTTTTGGTACCAGGATTGAACCCAGGGGAAGTTAACCACCCCTTTTTATTTTTTAAGTCAGGATCTTGCTAAGTTGCCTAGAGCCTCATTAAGTCTCTGAGGCTGATCTCGAACTTGTGATCCTCCTGCCTCAGCCTCCAGAGTTGCTGGGATTACAGGTGTGTGCCACTGTGCCCAGTTGAACTCCTTGCCTTTAACTTTCTTTCATCCTACCACCCAAAAAACATAAAAATATAAAGGAACATGAAAATGCATGTCCACATTCTTTCCTACCCAGACTCCATTATAAGAAACTATCTTGCTGAGTCCTATGGGGGAAGGAATCCAGATGAATTTTCTGGAATTCATTTTTATAGGGCCTGTGGTCTCAAAAGCCCTTAATGCATCCTTGCTTATCTACTCCCAGAATTCTTATTCAATGAATTTTAGAAGTGATTTTTAATTGGAAACCAAGATTACTTTTTCATAGTTGTAGATGGACAGCATGCCCTTATGTTATTTGTTAATTTGTATGTGGTGCTATGGATCTAACCCAGTGCCTCACAAGTGCTAGGCAAGCACTCGGCCACTGAACTACAGCCCCAGCCCTAAGATTACTTTTTTTAAAAAGTATTTTTAAATAACTCTCAAACAATCTGAATTGCTATAATCCCACATATCCAGCAACATGTTTGGATTTTTTCAGCATTACCTTACTTGGTATTGAATGAGGTGCCATTTCTATAGGTATTTTTTTGCCACCAAGATTTGGTTAGTGGTATCTTATGCCCCATGGAGAAAACTTCTTGGTATCTTTGTTGTCTAACAGTTTTCTAAGTCACTGTTTTTCAACCTTGGCACCATTACCATATTGAATTCTCTGGTGTAGTGGTTGTGTTGTGTATTTTAGAATATTTTGTGCCTCCCTGGTCTATAATAATCTTCATGCCATGGACATCCTTCCCACTGCTTGGTTATAACATCCTAAATTGGCTCCAGACATTGCCAAATGTCTCTGGGGGCACAGTCCCTAATTTAGAAATACTATCCAACATGTATTATTTGCTCACTTAATAAGTAGCATTTGTGAAGCTACTATACTACATGCCAGTCATTGTACCAATCAACTTTATTATTTTAATGAATTTAAATCTTACAGAATCCCATAAGGTAAATCCCATTATTACCCCAAGGAAGTTGAGACACAATAGTATTGAGCAAATGGGCCAAGATTATACAACTTGTAAAGGGAAGAGCCAGGATTTGAAGAGTAGTTGGAATTTAGAACTGATAATTCTACCCAGAGAGCATAGCTGCTGCCCAGTGCTCAATTAAGAATATGTTGTTACAGGCTCGAAAAGCATCTTCCTTTGCAGCTGCTTATGGCTTGTAAATCAACCATAACAATGGATGAAAGGTAAGAGAAGAACCACTTATTGAATTCATGCTATGAACAGAGCATTCATCTTGAGACTTTCATGTAAGTTATTCCACTTAATCCTCATCGTGGCCCTGTGGAGTAAAGACTGTTAGATTCTTTTATAAATGGAAGAACTCGCATCCCTAAAGCTAAGTATTTTTACCCAAACTCTATGCCAGTATAATAGGAGGCAGAAACATTTGGCCTAGTGCTTCCTGCCTTCCAAGGTCATTCTCTATTTTACTTTCTACTTTACTCCTCCATTTTCCTTGGGTTTTAGAAAGATTAGGGGAGAAGTTTTAGTCTCTTTCTTCTGGTTCCAACTTTTTTTTTTTTTTTTTTTAATGAAAATACCAAATCATTGGAACTGATCCTTGGCAATTGCAAGCCCTCACTTTTCACAAACACTTTCTGACAGGGTCTACTGAGGTGAGCAGGCCAGCGAGCAAGCAGGGGCGGGGCAGACCTTCTCTGAGTCCTGGCTCTGCCACTTCTCTGGTCTCTGACCCTGGGCAGGTCACATACTACTGGGAACTGTGGCTTTCTTTTTTGTGAACATGGGATAACAATCCCCACCTGCAGGGTAAAGGGTAAGAGTAATCTATGAGAATACTGCTGTTAATTGGTGTGATTTGGGTCGCCAGAATCATAAACTGTATATTTTGACACTTCTGTTCCCTTTCAAAGCACAGGCAAAATTGCCACCCCAATTTCCCCATACACACACCCATCAAGGGTATTTGAAAGCCTGATGTTTAAATATTCATTGTTTTGTTCCTGAGTATAGGATATCTGTGGTAGGCAAAATAGTCAAAATCTTGTTAGCTAATACACTTCTTTTTTTTTTTTTTAATTTATTTATTTATTTATTTATTTAAATTTATTTTTTTTTATTGAACACAAATGGAGTACAGCTATTGTTTCACTGGTTGTACACAAAGTAGAGTCACACCATCTGTGCGCTCATGCATTTACACAGGGCAATGGTATCTGTCACACACTCTGTTATTAATTTTACCCCCCACCCACCCCCATCCCTCCCTTCCCTCTATGCTAGCTATCTTTCCTCCATTCTTGCCATCTTTCCCCCACACATTATGCATCATCATTCATTTATCAGAGAGACCATTCGGCTTTTGGATTTATGTGATTGGCTGATCTCACTTAGCATAACAGTCTCCAACATCATCCATTTACCTACAAATGTCATAATTTTATTCTTCCTTATAGCTGAGTAATATTCCATTGTGTATATATACCACAGTTTCTTTATCCATTCATCCACTGAAGGGCATCTAGGTTGATTCCATAATCTAGCTATTGTGAATTGAGCAGCTATGAACATTGATGTGGCTGCATCACTGAGGCAATCTGATTTTAAGTCCTTTGGGTATAAGCCAAGGAGTGGGATGGCAGGGTCAAATGGTGGATCCATTCCAAGTTTTCTAAGGAATCTGAAGACTGATTTGGGCACCTGAAAGGGGGAGGTTAAGAGAAGGGGACAATGACTTTAGAAGTTTATTTTTCCTAAATAGCTCAACTGAAAAAGAATTATTGAGAAATAATAGCTTGATCTGTATCCACAGAGATCAAAAAAGAATGTAAATGAAATATTCTTTTATCAAACCTGAATTACAAGTCAGATAGGTGGGACTTGACTTAAGACTTATGTTTTTAACTATAGATATATAAATACATATTTAAAGGTATAACTAGGGTGCAGAGTGGGAAAAAAATAGTACAAGTAATACTGCATAGTATAATTCTCTGTGAACTTCACAACTCAAATATGTGCGGTAGGCAATGTTAATAAATTTCTTGGCGTTTCTGAATTGACAAAATATCCATCCAATTCATGCAAATATGTAACACATGTACTCAACTCAATGGATTGAGACGTTACAATGAGATCAGTTACTTAAGGGAGATGTCATTTTTTAAAAAGTTGATGAAGAGGAAGGTGTTTATATCTAGCTGCCTGGCTGAGAATATGGGTCACAGTCGACAGAGATTCCAAAGGTAATGTGATAATACTGCATATCTACTCAAGGGTAACCAGTGGAAATGTTCTGAATCAAAAATAACTCTACATTTGAGATTTCTGAGAGGACATTCAGTACATCTTCATCCAGAGAGATTGGGAAGGAGGAATAAGTCCATTTCAAGATTTCAAGAGATTAAACTTAGTATGTTATGAATTTTTTGTTGAAAATGTTTGATCTCACTACTAACTGAATGTCACTCAAAGACTTTAGGGGGAACATATGAATATGGTAGGCAAAATAAATTAAAAATGATTTTAAAAAAATGTTTTTGCATTCCCTGTACGTAGACCAGACTGTGAAACTCAATTATGTGTAAGTAATAATGCTATCATATTCTGGTGATCAGAAATTCAAAAATGACATACTGGCTATCTGCCATTTCAGCAAATAACATTACAATAGTCTACATATAGCTGAATAATTTCTAACCTTCTCTTGCTTTTCCTCAATAATGGGTATAATGAAATTTCACATCAAGAAAGGAACTTGGAACTCCCTTACCTATTGTGACAGAATGTGACCTCAGCATTCATTTGTGCAGTCAAGAAGTAAAGATGAAATGACAAACAAAATTACTATAGTTATTTCTCCTTGGAAATCACATGGGTTCATGCTATAATATGGTGTGGGAAACCAGGAATAAAATAATTTTTCTTTTCTTTTTTTCTTTTTTCAGGAAAACAACTCATACCTTGGACAATGTCAGAAAAAACTTTATACTGGACTAAAGGAAAAAGTGGAGGGGAAGTCAGCTTAAGAAGAAAATATATTGCTTATCTGGATATAAAATACAAAGAGAAATGGCACGATGTTTTGGTGGTGCTTGATTTGTAAGACAAATTGGGTTGAATATGGAACCCAATTTTTTTTTCTAGCAATGATAGACCAGTCATGCAGACCACTCCTCTAAATTAGAACCATGTTATGGTTTATAACCTGCAGGTAAAGAGAATAGATAGCTTCCCTTTTCTGTTAACAAGAGCCAAGAGAAACAGCTTAAGGGAGACATGACTCTCTGGGAAACGTACTTGGAAGATGTTAACTCCCACTGATTGTCACTTTGGGTCACTACAAATAGACATCCATGCCCAGGACGTGCGTAGGAGCTTGGGGAAGTTGGGGACATTTAACAGAACTGCTGAGTGGAGAAGACTTCAAAGGCAAGGGACAATGAGGGAACCAGAAGCCAATCAGAGTGAAGGGAGGGAGATGGGCATATAAAGACTAGGTGCCTGGGGCCTCTGTCTCTCTCCACTGTCTGTTCAAGTGGACTTCTGCCTATCTGAGCAGGTATTTACAACTCTAAGAGGACAAGAGGTGGGTGGGGATCATCTAGATGGTGATTGTTTACATACAGTTTGTCTCTTTGCCGCTGCTCTGTGAGACAAATTCTAATCACAAGGACAGGCATTCCCAATGTATTCTACTTGTTTACACTGCAGCTGCTTAAGGAGTCTGCCATTGACATATGAGCTCACAAATGCACACTTAAGAAAGGCGTGGAATGTGTGGCTGTTGATGCAGGTCCACTGCTATCTTACTCTGTCTGCATGGGGAGAGGCTGGGACTCTTGGCACTTAGGCCTCCATTCGTAAGACAGGGCAGCACTCTCCACAGCCTATTTGGCATGGACAATGTGATCCTACATGAGGCTCCGCATTTGGAGGTTTATCTTAGAAGAAAGGTGCGTTAAGGAAGCAAGCTTTCAATAAAGCTCTCTGGAACTGTTTTCTTGTGAAGATCATAAAATAGAATATTAGCCTATAGATGAAGAAATTTCAACTTCTGAAAGACATTTTTCTCAATTGTGAGCATTTTCTAATGCCTGGAGATGTGTTGGCTCCTGGTGTAGTGCTTTGGTTGAGTAATGAGAGCAAACACAGCATTAGCACAATGTGGGAAATGCTTTTTAATCATCAGCTCTCACCCTTGGTTCCCATGCCATTTGTGCAGGTTTCTAACTTATTTCACATGTTATCATTTTAAAGAGGCCTGGGATGGGAAGGCAGACCTCTTAAATGCCATTCTTTGCTATTCCAAATGTTTTTCTAGTGATTACTCTGCAAGTTGTAGTTTAACTAAACAATTAAACTGTACAGTTAGAAAGTAGAGAGCTAGCAATACTTTTGTCCAATAAAAATGAATTCAGTGTTTGAATAGAGAACCAAGACCTTAATACACAATGCTTTACTTCTGGTTGTTCTGAAATAATTACCAAGGGAATTGATAGATTATTTCAAAATAGAATTGTGATGTCTGAGTCAGTTAATCAAAGGGGTATATGTTACTCTCCATGCCACAATGAAATCAACTTCTAATTATATGTATACAGGAAATAATTTGGCTTGCTTTAGGTTGTTTTAGGAGGGAAGACTGTTGGAACCTTAAGGAAAGATAGACTGTTCTCCTGATTGTCATCCTGTGCCTTCCTCTCATGATTAATGATGATCACTGAGAAAAAAGTTCATAAGAATGCTGCTTAGAAGAGTCCTGTTGACTTTAGGGTGCGATCATAAAGGAACTTGCTTTCTACTATGGGAACTTGATGCCTCCCAGATGTTCCTGAAAACTCTGGTGGGGCTGGCCTATAAACTTCATCATCCAGGGAACAGGAGACAAAGGAATGGAATGTGGGCAAAACCATGTGGATAAATGTAGTTCATTGTCAAGAATCTCGCTTTTATTTGGAAAAAGGTTGGGAGATAACAGGTGACCAATATACTATTAGTAACCTGTTTTTATATTACTATAAAAGTCTTATTTTCTGCTTCGCTTCCAGCCATCAGTGATGAACAGAGGGCTCCACTAAGAAGTACTTACTTCTTAAATGCCATCTGCTTAGACTCTCTTGCTTTAGAGCTTTGCATTGCACCTTTGCATTGCATGTTAATCTATAACTGTTACCTCAAGTCATTTTAGAAGAAACTAGAGTTTAAATCCTAAATATTGAAGGTTATTTATTTAGGTAATGTGTTTCTACACACACGTGCACACACACACACACACACAAATATATATGTGCATACATGTTTTCATATGTATCTATATGTGTGTATCATCGCATGTGGACATATACATATATAGGTTGCTTTATAGTATTAAAAATGTTAGTTTTTATACACACATATGCATTATTGTATTTTTATATGAAGCCTTTTATTCCCCCCCCAAATTCTCATAGATTATCTTATTCTGAACTTCATAATCACTCTACACAGAGGTTATATGACCTGTCCAAATTCACACATAGTAGCAAAGCCGGGGCCAGTAATGAAGTTTCCTGATTTCTAGCCAAGAGTTCTTTCCACTCCAACAGCTGTCACTTGTTCCTGGGAAGGCCAGGAGAAGAAACTGAGTTGGCCTCTCTGAAGTTGAGAATGATAGATAGGGACTGAAATATCATCAGTGCTGTTGTTTTCCAGGCAGGTCAACTGATCCAGGGCACTTCTACCTGTGGCTGAAATAGGTTGTATAAGTGACCATTTATGATAACTTGATATGTATTGTCTTTATTATGCTATTTTGCATTATCATGCGGTGCTCTAGTTGTTTGAAATTTCATTGACTATTTTTGACTTCTTAAAGATTTCATAGCTACACTAGTGATAATATTACTACTAATACCTCATCACTGAAGATATTCAGAACTAGAATCTAGAATCATATTTTCCCAATTTCTAAGAGTGGCAAAACAATATAATAAAATTCTATTTTCAATATTGCTCATTAATCAAAAAAAGTTTAGATGGAAATGAATGTGGTAACAATTAACATTATTTTAAAGTTAAAAATTGGTAAACCATCTCTTTTGCTAGACATTCTCTTTTGAGACCTCCATTTCTTTATCAAATTCATGGTTCAGTAACAGGGATAAAGCAATTTTAAAGGTCGTTAGATTATTCAACCAAAATTCACTTGGAAAGTACATCAGTGAAACAACTACTATCTCATTTCAACATTGATGTAAACATAACCCAAGTGAGTGACAATTAAGAATTATCAACTCAAAAATCAAACTACCATTACCAAATAAAGAACAAAAGAAAGGTTCTTGGTAATAACCTCAGTATAATAATGTGTCATTTGAAATTGTCCTGTAAGTTCTAGAGACAAATTCAACAATTGAAACTTTTTTTAATTGAAAAATAAAGCAAACCCCTGCATTCTGTGGGTTAGAGGTTAGGCTGTTAGCAAAGAAACCCCCAAACATTTTGGCTTACATAGAAGTGTTTCTCTCTTGCATTAGTCTGACTGGTCCAGGTGGCGAAGTTACTCTACTCCTCTAGGTCATTAAAGGACACAGGTTGCTTTCTTAACCACTGCACTGGCATTCCCTGAATGCCAAGTTCATCAGCACTGCTGAAGCTGGGTCACACTGTGTCTGTCACAGCCCATGAAAAAGGAATAGAAAAGAGTCCAAGGCAGGTGTCTTCAAGGAGATGACTCAGAAATGGCAAATGTCAATTCCTCTTCTCTTCCACTGACCGGAACATTATCATATGAACATACTCGGCTTCAAGGAATGCTGGGAAATGTAGTCTTGCTGGGAGGCCAGGTTCCTAAAAATGGGATTGGGGAGAATATTGCAGTGTGGAGCCAGGTGGGCTCAATTACTAAAAGAAAGAGGAGAACGCATTATGGTTTGGATGTGAGGTGTCCCCCAAAAGCTCATGTGTGAGACAATGCAAGAAGGTTTGGAGGAGAAATGATTGGGTTATCAGAGTCTTAACCCAATCAGTGAATTAATCCCTGGTGGGATTAAGCAGTGGTAACTGGAGGCAGGTGGGGTGTGGCTGGAGGAGATGGGGCATTGAGGGCATGGCTTTGGGGTATATATTTATACTTGGCAAGTGGAGTTCTCTCTCTACTTCCTAGTTATCATTGAAATGCTTTCCTCTGCCACACTCTTCCACCATGATATTCTGCCTCACCTTGAGCCCTGAGGAATGGAGCCTGCTGTCTATGGATTGAGACTTCTGAAACTGTGAGCCCTCAAATAAACCTTTCCTCCTCTATAGTTGTGCTGGTCGGGTCTTTTAGTCACAGCAGTGAAAAAGCTGACTAAAACAGAAGATATACAGAATGTGGGAGCAGCTAGCAGTACCTATGACAGCCATGAAATACAAAGTAAATTGCATTTATTCAAGAGGGAATAGTATCTATAGCAAATCATTAAAGGTAAACAATTAGACAATCAACCAATGAATTGATGCTAGTAGTACTTGAGTTCTTTAAAAATCGTGACTCTGAAGTTTTCTGTGTACCATCTCTTTGGGGTAAAAGAGGCACGGGTCACCTACACAGCATGAAGATTTAGTTGTGTACTTGGTTTTGTTTCTCATGAGAGAATTTGAAAGTAGCATGCAGTTTTTATGAAATATAAATAAATTAGAGATTAATGTCATTTTTTGGGAGGGGGGGTACCAGGGATTGAACTCAGAGACACTCAACCACTGAGCCACATCCCCAGCCCTATTTTGTATTTTATTTAGAGACAGAGTCTCACTGAATTAGCTTAGCGCCTTACTGTTGCTGAGGCTGACTTGAACTCAAGATCCTCCTGCCTCAGCCTCCTAAACCACTGGGATTATAGGCTTATGCTACCATGCCCAGCTACCATTGTTAACACTGAAAAATAAACTTTTCTAAGTTGACTTTCTTAAAATGAAAGCTTACCATTTAAAATTTCAATTTAAAAGAGCTATACCATCGTCTTGTGTGTTTGTGTAATATTTACTAAAGTGGGTTATATATTTTCCTACCTCATTAAACTGGATATACTGAGTTCAGTTGAATTGATTTATTTTTTTCATTCAATGAGTGTTGATTTGGTGCCTACCATTTGTCAGTGTACATCAGACTTTGCATATGGCTTCAGGTTTTAATCTTCTCAGCAACCCTGCGAGGGTGGTCAAATTTTCTCTGTTTCACTTAATGAAGAAACCAAGTGTCAAGGAGTTAGACAACTTTTTCAGGGTTATATACCAACTCTAGATTTGAGCCCCAGCCTCTACTATTCATGTTCTGGGGTGCAACTTAATAACAGACCCATCACCACTGAGAAGTCCAATTTGAGAGTCTTTATTAAGCCGGCCGGCTGACTATCTCACACAACGCCCCAAAAATGGCTATTGGGAGAACAGCCCCGACCATAGGGTTGCAGGGGTTCTTATACCAAAAATCATTTCAACCACAAGTGTTTGTTGCTATGATTCGAAATTATAAACTTACATCATTAAATCATTAGCAGAGGGGGAAGTGGGTCAAAATGATCCTTACCTAGGTACAAACTAAAGAATGGTTACTAATGGTTACTAACATAGGAATCAAAAGAGAACAATTTTTCATCATGTAAGAATCGTCATTTTGCATTGTTAAACATGTCATGCTAAGTGACTGATGATGGGTACAGAGGCGGGGTGTTCCCATGGGAGAAGCTAAGCAATTGTTGATAGGTACAGAGGTGGGGTATTCCCATGGGAGAAGCTCATTTCCTACGTACCATGGAGTCTCAGAGCAAAATGGAGTCTGTTTAGTCATTGCCCATATAGACTGGCCTGTAACATTTCTATGGAGCCAAATCTGCCAACCCATCACATTCATTCTACTTTTCTGTTTATTCTTATCAAGCAACTTTGTTAGGTCAGGTTGAAGCTAGATATTATTGTATGTCTTATTCTTTTTTTTTTTTTTTTTTTTTGGTACCAGGTATTGAACTCAGGGGCACCTGACCACTGAGTCACATTCCCAGCCCTTTTTTTGTATTTTAGTTAGAGACAGGGTCTCGATGAATTGCTTAGGGACTTGCTAAATTGCTAGGCTGGCTTTGAACTTGTGATCCTCCTGCCTCAGCCTCCTGAGCTGCTGGGATTACAGGTGTGTGGGATTACCACACCTGGTTGTATGTCTTGTTTAATCTCAGAACAATTCCATAAAGTAGGTATTATTCTTCCATTGTGTAGCTGGTACAAACTTCTGAAGTACTTCACATAATAATTTGGGGCAAATGGGTGAAACAGGACCAAAATCCAGAGCAGAGCTCTTTCCCTTTGAAACCTGCCTTTCAGCTCACTGCTCCCAATGGAAACACAGCAGACTTGCTTCCCCTCTCTTCCCTCTGCATTTCAATCAATTCTATCACAGAAATATCTTCCTAGTCCACTTTCCATCGAAGATGGGCCCATATCCTTTGGGATATTAGACTGCTACAACTGTGTCCTACTGGGTTTTTCTATAATTGAACTATCTTTCCTTATTCCAATATCTACACCATCATGAGATGGTCACCCCCAATATACAACATCCTATTTCAATTTTTCCATGCTGAAAACTTACCATTTGTTCTCTGATATCCATGAAATAACATCTCAGTTCATTAGTTGGACATATAAGACTCTTCTCAATTCAGCTGCAGCCTATCTCTCATCATATAACTCCTACCCAACCCACATTCTAGCCAAGCTCAATGCTTTGCTAATCTCTAAACCCATCAGCTTTTTTACACCTCTGTACTATTGTACATGGTATCCCTATGACCTATGGTAGCTGTTCCCATTTTTTCTGCCTGGAAAATTATTATTATTATTTTTGGTACTGGGTATTGAACCCAGGGGCACTCGACCCCTGAGCCACATCCCCAGCCCTATTTAGTATTTTATTTAGGGCCAGGGTCTCACTGAGTTGCTTAGGCCTCGCTAAGTTGCTGAGGCTGGCTTTGAGCTCACGATCCTCCTGCCTCAGCCTCCCAAGTGCTGGGATTACAGGCGTGCGCCACCGCGCCCGGCTCTGGAAAATTATAATTGCAAAATTTTCAAGTGGCTTCTCCAAAAGATATTGGTCTCTTGTATATCTTAGACAAGTGCAGTAAATGCAAATATAGTTACATGACTCACTATCGTCCTTGACTACCACGACCACCTGGGCCTTGCACAGTGAATGCATATCTCGCAAAGATTTTATTGGAAACACTGGACCAAAGACAGTTACTAGAGATAGCACAAAGGCAGTTGTGATGCCGTTGTTATTACCAACAAGACAAGTCACCAACTGAACACTCTAGACAAATCTATATAGTTGGTACTATAAGGGGATCAAAAAAGAACAAAATAAATCTCCCCCTTATCTTCTTACTTTAGCTTAAAATTTAATTAAATTGCTCAGACCACTTTGGAAATTTGACCATTCATGTCTATTAATTTTTTCTAGTTTTTCCCTATTAGAATGTAAACTTACTGGGTTGTATTCTTTCATTGTTTTGCCCTTTCCCATTACATTTTTCTGGCATATCTTTGTTCAAAAAGTGAATAACAAATTTTCAAAAACAGATTAATATATTTAGAGTACAAAATGAGTGTAGGAATTATTAGAGATGAGATGAAAAATACATTCACTGAAAGAAGATTTGGATCACACTAAGCAACAGGAAAAATTTAAGGAAATTAAGAAATTGATAAAGTCATGTCAAGGATATCAAAACAAATATGAAAGAATGTTTCATAGAAATCAGCTAATGTAACATAAATGCTACATAGTAAACCACCTCAAAACTCAGTATCTTGTAACAACAAACAATCATTTTTCATGGTTATAGATCTATTGATTTAGATTGGCTGTTTCAGGCTGCAGTCAACTGAGTTGAGGTTGTTTCCAGGTTGTGGATGGGTTCAGGTGTTTTCTACATTTCTCTATTTTGTGGTTGATGCATTGGGGACAGATTAAGTGCATTTTTTGGTGTGGGAGGGACATGAACAGTTGTAACTCAGAGAATAGGTATGACACATTGGTTATTTATTATTCACAATTATTCATTCCCTCCTTTTGTCTTGGTCATATAATTTTGCAAAAATTTCCATTAGACTAAATTGAGTGTACTTCTTAGTCTCATTGATGTTGGGATTAGCCATGTGGTTTGCTTGGACAGTGGGACATTAAGCAGACATAACAGTGTGCAAGTTTCAGGAAAAGATCCAAGAACCATTGCATTTTGGCAACAGGAAGGCTCTTAACTGATATAAGTCCCTTGACCTTGGACATTCACATCTCCAGAATTGTAAAAAAAAATATTTTCTTTAAAAATTTGCCCAATCTGTGGCACTTTGTTATAGCAACACAAAACAGATTAAGATAGCTACCACATTTTCAAATTCATATATCACCTTTGACCAAAAAGTACACATCTGGAAATTTTACCCTCAGAAATATTGCT
>JAJEJO010051085.1:0-49496 GCA_020662805.1 Glaucomys volans | reverse complement strand
GTAAGAAAAAAGTTACAAAGTTGACAAGGAAAATACAAAATAAAATTTAACAAGAGTAAAAACATTTAGATTGTACAATAGCTATGAATTGACATGATTTTTTTGTAATCTCAAACCTTTATTTAGTTATATTTATGATTTACTATTTAGTTTAAGATTGCAGTAATTTTTATAACAAAAATCTATCTTTTGAACTGAACTTTAAACTTGAGTGGTTATCTTAAGATGGAATAAGGTAAGTCTTAACTCAGGTGAGGTGGCTCTTGACAAATCTTAGATAAGGTGTTTTATTTTTGAAATTAATCCTTAATCTCTTTCTAAATATTATTTTATAAAGTTTTTGTACATCATTTTTAGTCCACTGAATCAGTTAACATAATTTAACATTACATCTGCAATATGAATTAAACAAGTCAGGAGGATTTTTAATCCTCTTTTGTGCAAAAATGGCAAAATGTGTTTACATCCCATATTATCAACCTTCAAATTAACCAGGCTCTCCTATTGCCTTTTAGAAATATAGCTAAGTTTAACTCTCAGTGTAGAGAGTTACACAATTTTTTAACTTGACAGATTATTTTATCTAATTACAAAATGTTAAATCACATAAAAAATTAATAATAACTAAATTTGTTATTTTTATAATAGACCATAGTTACAGAGAACACCAGCTTTGTAAAGTGTTCTCTCAAACCTTATATTTAAAAGACTTTATATGATTACTTTTAGAACAAAAGAAGCCAGTTAATAGCACCACAATTACACTGATGTTTTTATATTTAACCAAGTTTAACTTTTGAATAAAAAATTAGAATATGAAATGTAGCATAATACTGTAAAATAATAGTTATTATTTAACCAGAGTTGGACAAACTATATTTTTAAGACTTTTTTTATAATACTTCACAGACATAAGAAATTATCCTGATTAGAGCAAATTATTTTTAAAAAATGCTTATTACTTTAACATAGAGAGGATTAAACTTTGGTTTACATCAGAACATTAATATTTTACTTGTGTTTGGAAAAGGGATCACCTTTACAAACCTTCTACAACTTAACACAAATCTTTTTGTCACACATAATTTACTCATGAGACTGTAAGAATTAAAATATTAGACAAATGTAATTAACAATATTATCTATTCCTTTCCTGTTCAAGAAAATCCCAGAAGCAATGGATATTATATTACATTATAGACATTTTATAGAAATCAACACTTTATTAATTGTCTTACTACCTAGAAAAGATTTGCAAATTAGAATTTTAAAGACATCTTTATTTTTATCTGACTACTTAATTTGAATTAAATGACTTGGATCCATCTCTTTATTTAAATTTTAATTTTTGAACCCTCATTTGTCTTAATGTCAATTTTGATATCATGTATATAATACATAGACCCAACACCCAACAACACAATACACAGGTGTGCACACATACACAAAACAGACAAGAAACAAAGATTTTGTAACTTGTGTAAGTGGATCTCCAGAGGTAGGAGGTAATGTGATTGATGTATATTAAAACCTCTATTAGATTTAATGTATTAGAAATTAAAATAGAGCCCAGAGACTTTAAAATTATGTCTTAAATATAGGACAGGCCTGTCCAATTGGAAATGCCAGGTATAAAATCTAACAGCCATGATGGACACTGAAATCAAAGGTTGCAGGTAGCTGGCTATTTGTCCTTGATGGTTATCAGACTCATTCCCAACATCACCATGACTATGTCCTTCATAGGATTTATTAAGAAGAATTTTTGAATGTATTTAAGAGCTAACCCTGGAGAAACTGGTTTCTGAAGAAAGAGTGTAAAAAACCTTATTAATTAGATACAATAATACTGATCAGAAAAAATTCATTAATTCATGTGAAATTTCAAAAAACGGGAGTTTTCTTTAAAAAAATTCCATGGCCTCAATACTAACATCTTCATCAGGTCAGAGTGCACTTTCAGCTCAGATAAGAGTCAGTTCAGATATCTAAACAATGTGGAAGTCTGCGAAGTCTGTGGAAGTCCTCAGGAAAAAAATAAGAAATTTTAGCAGAAAAAAGCGAGTGCATCCAGAATCTTGTCACTGTTCTCTTTCTGTGATGTGGTATTAGGAGGAAGTGGTTCAGAAGGCCAGCCGAAAACAGATAAGATGGCCAGTCAAACAGTTGGCATTTGAAAAGGGACACTTTTTTCCTTTTGTCTTAACTGGTTTTCATAAGCCTTGTAGATTTGTAGGCTCTTTAATTTACACTTTTAGATCCAAGTCTAGGAGAGATAGAGATTCGGCAGAAACTAAGAGGGAAGGGAAACTGCTGAAATCACTTTTTCTTTTGTAAGACTATTCTCTTATAGCATGATGTCATAGTTGATATTCTCTCTGGAAAGCCCTTTTTCTTTTCTTTTGTTCTTCCAACTATAAGCCTAACTTTTCGCAGGGTGCCAGTTGCCAATGTCTTTACATTTACCACTCCTGTAGGAAACTAGGGGCAAGTTTTAGTAATAAAGTTTATGAATTCTAACAGCTGTGCTCTTCTAACAGAACTCCTGCTCCTCCTAAGCAGATCTCTAAGGACAGACACATAATGATTCCTTTCTTTGGATCCTGCATATCCCATATTTTACACCTGACTCTGACTCCCTCCCCCGACCTCCTTACCTTTGAGGATTTGTTTGGCTTATATGGCATGCCTCCGGGATGTCCCCTCTTCTAATGGCTGAAGAAAGTTCCCTTGTGTCTGGATCCATATGGGCCACCAGCTGTCGCATCCAGCACAACCAAACTCTCAGGTCCAGCGAGGGGCGAACGGGGATTGGAAAATAAAGACTCACAGGCACAGATCTTGAAGATTAAGCTGGAATCAGGTGGAGCCTGCTCCCTGATGGAGATGCAGGTCTAAAGAGTTAATGCCAGCAATCTTTATTTATATATGTCTCATTATCAGGTTAAAGACTATGCAACCATTATTCTTTGTATTCAGGAAAGTTACAGAAACTAGGACATCGATGTAGCTTTTCCACAGTAGCAATCCACAGTTGCAAAGTGCAATGTTAGGAGCTTTGTGTAGCTCTCAAGAAAGTCCATTGTTAAAAGTTGCTATCAGGAGGGCGGGAACCAGAGAAGCGGAGCTGGTGAAACATTGGTTGTCTGGCATAAGAATTCCTTTCTTCCCAGGAGCTGTGTGCCTGAGATCAAGGTCAGAGCTGATAGGACTCTTGCACAGAGCCTCCTCATGCAGGGCCTTGCCACAGCAGCTAGGCGTCCTGTGCCCTTGCACAGAAACATTCCTAGGAAGTGGGCATTCCACAGCCATGAGGAAATCAGAGACCCCCGATCTCAGTCTCTGCTCCCCCATTCTCCATCACTGGTCTCAACAATATCTCTTACCTGCAACATCCAAAAGGACACCAGGAATTGGATGTCAACAGGTGCCGGTCTGGACACACAGCAATGTCATTTGCTTCCTAGAAGACTGAGTTAATCATTGAAGACCTCTGAACCTCAGTTCTCCATCTGTAGTAGGGTCTACATCACCTGCAGAAACTTCCTCAGAGCAATTGCAGAGATGACATTGAATAATGGACCAGTCACTACTTTGGGAGCTGCAAAGAGTCACACAAATACTACTCCTGGTTCGGTGTCTCTGTTCAGATCATTTAATCTTTAATGAAAAGAAATCCTGGAGACTGTACATGACCTTGTCTATAGTGTCATTTGTTGTTTACATTTAAAGTGACCGCCAGCACTGCCAACAAGAGGTGACTGGGTACTCCTACACATATTTTCATAACTAGAAAAAGATTCACTGGTTTTGCAAATGAGCTTCTGACATTTTTTTTCTTTTACTCTTGAAATTATATTTAAGTGTAGACGCTACTTAAAGTAATTTGCTGCTGGAATAGGCATAACGTTCTGATGTCTGCTTTGCTTCTAATTATGTTCAAGCTCATTTTGACATTTGAGGCCAATTACATTAGTCTAGCTTCAGCACAACTTGTCCTTAGTCATCTAAAATTTGACCAGTAAACAGTTTTCCCCTCTCTCTTTTTATTCATTTGAATAGGATGCTTTGCAACAATCATATGTTGGAAATTACAAGAGCAAAATAAATAATGTGGATTCATTTAGACAAAAAAAAGCACAGAATTTTTTGGTCTTTCTTGCCAATATGAAAGGCAGCTACAGAATTAACTGAAACTACCAGTTTCAACTTTATTTCTTTCTAAATCACTAGGAATAAGGCCTGAGGTAACTGTTTTAGAGAGAAAGATTGATATTTTAAATGCATTTCTTCTATTAACACAAAGGTCATTGATTTCAACAGATCTCTAATTTCAAAAGATTTCACACAGGCAGAGATATAGGTGGTTCCAAGAACTTGATCATCGAAAGTCACTAGTAATTAAGCCTGCAGAACAGGGCCCTGCCAATCCCAGCATTGTTTCATTGCTCTAAGATTCCAGTCTACACAGTGACTTAGGACTAAGAGCAAAGCACTTTGTTTACTGATTTTCTTATTCTTGGTCCTTTGTTAAATCTGTGACTTGTATCATTTATTCCATAAAAACTCAGATGAACCGATAGCACCACAGGGTAATTTATTAGTAACAAAACATTCTCTATAGCCTTTTTCTATAATGTTTATAGGTATGCTCTGGTCTAGAAAAACAGACTGGAAAAAAACAATGTATAAAAACAAAGCTTCCCAAACAACTACCATTAATGATTAATAGATCACAAAGTAGGGGACACTTAGAGCTGGAAGATACATTAGGATGAAATAGAATGATGCCACCAAAAAACACTGCCAAGTTTTCAAAATCATGTATCTAAAGAAAATATTTCCTTAAATATATATTTTACCCCATACAATTTTTGAGCTTTATAAAAATAGAATCACATTATATATGACATGAAAAGTTTTAAGTCACAAATATGTAGAAGAATTCCAACAATGGAACCAGTTAATAGAAGTTGTGTTTTCTTTATGGAAGTTAACTTTATGACAGATTTTTACATTATTATTTACAGTGTTATCTGTATAGTGCTTCAAAGTCCATCAGATACTCACACATACTTTATTTTGATTCTCAAAACAACCTTTAGAGAATGATGATATGATTGTGAACTTGAGGAAACTTGATGTCAGGATGCCTGTGTGTTTTACCCAGAGCACCAAGGCAGTCAGCCATTTATTCTCAGATGGTGGCAGAAGCTGGCCCTTGTCCCTCTGCCTGACCATTCCAGAGGACTCACAGCATCACAGTCTTCACCCACATCCCACTCAATCTCTATCCTAACCTGCGTAGTTCCTCTGCTGTCCCTTCTTGGAAAGTTACATCTTGAGAGTGAGAACCAAGACAGGGGTGTCCAAAGTTAGACCAAGTAAAGAAGTCTTAAAAAGATCCAGAAGTTGTGAAAATCCCTGCTGGTAATGCATTCTTCAAAGACAATGAAGAGGGCTGCCTGGCCATGTGAGGCCCTCCGGAGACTGTGGTGGAAGAAAGCCCATTTCTGTTGGTCTAAGTCCTCATAGTGCAGCTGGTGGGGCAAGTACAGCCAGGGACAGTTGGATTTGCCTGAATGGATATTTTTCCTGAGAGTTTGGCAAAAAATGATAGAGATGGAATCTGGAGAGTTGGAAAGAGTGTAATTGAATTGATGGATCATGGTATTCTGCCTACACCAGATAAAGAGGGGCTTAAAGTAAATAAATGACCAATCCCATTGTGCATGATTCAGTTCAGCTACAGGAAGTGGTGGCTCTTGGAACTTTTATTTACTGTGAGATTTTAAATATGCTAAATGCTGTTTCAATGGATTTTTCAATCTCTAATCCTCTATAAGATCTTCATCGTGTCAGTTATGATTGTGCCAATGAATGCATATTTTAGAAATTTAATCCCAATACTAGTTAAGTCCAACATTTACTGTATGCTTATGCCAGTTTAAGTATTGTTAAAGCTTTAAATAGTTCAGTAAGTATTAAATAAAAGGTTTTAAATAGCAAAAATTAAAACAAAAAGTTAACAAAATATTAAAGGATCATGAGATCTGTGGGTTTTTAGAAGATAAACTTCTCTACAAATTACTGCTATTTGTGTAGGAAAAAAGAAACAGGGAGATTGAGTAGGTGAATAATTAAGGCAATTAAAACCTAGGGAGATGTCACTTTGGGACTCAGTGAATCCCATCAAGGCAAGGCTATTTTAGTTCTGTCTGGTAGTAAGAAACAGCAGGGATGCTCTCAGTAAATGGTTGAACTACTCTATAAGTTGTCAAATGGATTTCATTTTGAAAGCAATTTTTTTTTTTGGTAGAGAAAGAGTTTTTGAAACCAGCTAAAGATAAAGAAAATAGATGCAAGTTCTATTGTGAATTCAAAGTTGTACATGGATAATGTGAATTGTATTCCTCCTCACCTCATTTAAAAAACAGTAATGTGTTGAAGAGTAAAGAAATATGTGTTTTACATGGATTTCAATACAAACAATAAAAAATGAAAGTGTAATTTTACAAAAATATGTCTACATAAAAACAAGTACACAAATGTTTGTCTATTATTCATGATAGACAAAAAAGGGAAATAATCCAGATATTCAAAACTGATGAAGAGATAAATATGGTATATCTATACAATGAGATTTTACCAAATAATAAAGGGCAATGAAGTGATGGTACCTGCCACAATGTAGATAAACCTTGTCCATGAAATGATTTTGCTTGTAGAAAATGTCCAGAGTAGGTAGATCCACAGGGGAGAGTAAGTATATTAATGGCTGCCAAATGCCAGAGGGAGAAAGACTGGGGAGTGGCCACTGGTGGGTGTCTATTTTCTTTTGGAGATGATGGGAATGTTCTTAGATTAGATAGTTGTAGTACTTGCACAACTCTCTAAATAAATGAAAAATCACTTAATTATACACATTAAAAGGTTCATTTTATGTTATGTGAATTATATGTCAACCAAGCTGTCACTTGAATAAGTCCAAAAAGAAAGTGTTTTATCTCCTTTCCTCATTCCTTAATTCTTTCCATTCCAGTTCTTAGAGTTACAAGTTCATCGTAGATGCTTTCGAGCATTTACATGTACACAAAGCCTAAGAACATATACATATCGCAGGTAATCCTACAGTATATATTTTGCTTTCTACCTATTGAAATAACCTACAGTGTTTATCAATTCTACTTTTTCTAAATATTTGATCATGTGTAACCTAAGTAATATTCACACATACTAAAACCCCAAAATATACATCAAATTTCAAATGTTATCCATGATATTTTTAGAAGGGATTAAGTAATAAGAACAACCTTGCAAGTTCTGGATAAATAATTTCAGCCTATTCATCTCAGCATTGGAGAATACCCTTGCTTTGCCTTCACTTAACTGTAAGAATTTCTACTGGAGAGACTTTGGGTCAGAAATGGATTCTTGGGGCTCAATAGAGAAAATGATTTTCGTCAGTGTGGATCTGGCCCCAGCCACAGCACTATGGTGTGGGCCTTCCATCAGTGTCCCTGATGGAAATGTGACTAGGAGATATTGCCAGGCCCACCTATGGAACAAAAGAGATCCTATGGACATACATGATTATTCTCCTCCCTCCTCCTTCTTTGGAGAACTTGCTCTCATCTCAGTCTCTCAATCTCAGAGCCATCAGTTTGTAGGTGAAGGCATCAGAATGGAGAAGATCAACAGTCAGTAAGTATTGAGAGATTAGAAAAAGATCTGAGGATCCTGCTGGGGCTCAGCCACATTTAGAGATTAGGAAATTGAGGTGAAACCCTCAAAGCAGCTCAAGAAGGGCTGGGGTGGATTTTACAGCTCTCTAGTCCATTGCCCATTTCTGTGACTCAAAGATCCTGATTCTCTGCTCTTAGAAAGGTCTTCTCCTGCATCATCCCTGTGACAGCTGTTTCCTCACACACATCTCCTCTGGCTTTTACCCTGTCCTCTCTGGTTCTTGCCCTTAGCTTTACTCCATTTATAACAAAGGAATATGGTGCATTTGAATTACAAACAGAAACTCACTCAGCGAATGATCTTTAAACCCTTTTTTCTCTATTAAGTAGAAATCATTGCAGTCTCTGTGCTCACTACAGTTTCTTTCCCACTTCACTTCTGTTCATTCCAATTTTGCTTTCTCGAAACATCAGTGTATGTGTTACTGTGATTTTATAACCCTCCTGCCAATGCTTCCACTCAGCTGCATGGCCAGTCATCATCCATTCACTCATCTCCAGATCCTACTGATAACATGATTTTTCTCTGTAGCTTCCATTTGAAATTCCCTTATGACCCTTTTAGTTGATTTAGTTCTTCCTTGAAAGCAAGGACTTCCTTGCTTGTTCCAGATCACTTCATATAAAAATTGGATAAGTCACAGGCTAACTTTACATCCTGGTTCAGTGAGCAACACGTAGGCAGGTGATTGACCTGCATAGGGATGCCTAATGTGAGATTATGTCCTTAGAAACAAAAAAGAAAGGGTTTACCTGTATTTATACCAATAGGTATGGAATTGAAAGGCAAAAGAGCAAAATTGCTGACACCCCTGCCTAAAATCTAAGGAAATGAATAGGAGTAATCAGCCTGAAAAAAAATCACACCAGCATAATTGCACAAAGGAAAGGCTACAATTTCATAGCATTTTCTTTGAATAGCAGCTACCAGGAAGGAGAATAAGGAAGAGACAGAGAGACAGAGCCAGAGAGAAAGAGGAGGAGAAAGATAAGAACACCTAGGCTCATCCCCCAACCCTGCTTCCAAAGAAGATGTTAGGGAGAAATAAAGTTGGAAAAACAAGTCCTAAAACATATACTCTGCCCCTCAGTCTGAAAGGACTCCAGCTGGGGTGAGCCCTAGAAAAGGTCAAGAAAGAACCCTAGAAAAAGACCAGAACCCCTCCAGTGTGGAAGCCACTTGTTCCAGAGACAACAAAACTCACCGTTTTTATTTTTCCCACTGGAAAGAAAGCTTGAGAGTGAAAGTGAAGATATAATTTCTGAAAATTAATTCTGCTCCACAATAAAAAAACTAGGATAAATAGTATGACAAGAAGAAAATCAAAGCTGTCAGGGAACTGGAGGCCCAGGACAGAGGATTGATGAGAGCCCCCAGAGTGGACCTCTCCCCATATTGAGAGGACCACAGCCCTGGGCCTCCATTGCCTGCATCCTCACCTGGACTCCATGGAGTGAGAATGGCATCTGGAGAGAGGCCATGGGCTGGAAGAAGGGAATATCTGGGACTGACTGGCTCTGGCTGCAGTGGAGTCCACAAATCTACCTGGATTGGAGGAATATCTGAAGGTTAATACTTCTCTCCCTGCAAACCCCTGTCCTCAGACTGAAACAGCAAAGAGGGGAATGAGATTTCAGGAGCATTCTCTCTTTGGTGAAAATAAGAGATCTAGATAAGAAAGGTAAAAATGGAAATTATGACAACTTTAGGACAGGTCTCAAAAGCAATTAGCCCAAATTAGGGCAGGTAGTGAGAGAACGCCAAGAAAAATGCCCACAAAAGTGAGAATGAAATAGTCTCTAGGTAATTGAAGGTTCTAAAGAGAACATCTGCAGGAGAGGTAGAAGGAAGAAAGGATTTCTTTTTTTTCCCAATTAGACATATGAAAACAAAACAAAACCAAACAAGAGACCAAGTAATGTGAATTGAAGCGAGCCAGATTCTAAGCAATTAGTGCAAAGTATGAAAAGGACTCAAGCTAACCTTGACCTTCTAGTATCAAACCTGTCATAGTACTAGAGCAAAGAAGGAAATATAATCTTAGACTATTACCTGGCTCAAGAGTGTACAATATTTAGTCAACATGTTGAATAACAATCTATTGTTTGTAAATGTGCTGAGAAGCATAAAAATCCAATTATGATTGAAAAGTAAAATATAAATGTTGTCAAACTTGAGGATCTAAATGTATGCATGACAAAAGATGGGAAAGGAAAGGGGGAGGTGAAGATGAATGGCAGAGCCAATACCTTCATCTTATACAGTGGGCTGTTGAGCCATTCTGCTTCGATGGAATAAGACATATACAGTGTCCCTTGGGAGGGGCCAAGGGAAGTGGGGAGTGACATTGTGCCTAAACTAAATCTTCATATGTGGTAACAGAAGTCCATGTCTAAAGTTGGCAAATCAAGAGATAGTGATTGGGGTGTGGATTAGCACCATCACGGTGAGAACAACATTAAAAGTGGTGGCCTCTGAGGCATGGAACCGAGGTACTAAGGTACAGGAGCTGCTTGTCAAGAAAACCATGCTAAGACTTCCTCAGGAATTCATGTTTCCATCATATGGTGTCACCTTCACTAAGATTTTGAAAATGAGCATAAAGCATGAGTTTAACAAGAAATGAGCAGAAACTACATTTAAAAAATCTTTGTTCGACGTTATAGGTGAATACTTAATAAATGGAAATAAATGCCTTTTTCCTAAATTGGAAATAAGTTGAGAACATTGTCAATTTTTATGTAATAATCTAATGTGACCCCAATAAATAAAACACAAGGGTTTGGAGGAAAATATCACATAAAAATAAATAAGAAGATTCTAGCAATGACAGGTTGTGAAGAGGGGCTAGGAACCCTATCAGTTATTAAAATGTACGTTTCCTAGGCAACTTGGAAATGAAATATTTTGTTGGGAAGTCTAGAAATAGAGCAAAAGGCACATGAGTATTTAATGTATAATACAAGGGATATTTCAAATTAGTAAAGAAAGAAAACATGGATTTATTCAATTAAACTGTGATTAATCAACTGACGGCCTTTGTAAAGAAAAAGTGAAGATGACCCTCTATCTCATTACCTGCACCAAGGTAAATGTAAGCCTTAAACCCATTTAAATGGTGGTTTCATATTTGACATGTTCAACACAAAAAAAATAAGCATAAGGAAAAACTACATGAAACCATAGGCAAATTTACATCTAATCTTGTAGTGAAACAAATCTTTTTTAAGAAAAATAAAAACTCTTTAAATAAAAGGAATGACAAATTAGACCACAGAGACACTTTAAAATTATGTTTTTCAAAATACCATGAATGGATAGGAAAGTTACATTAAACATATATGACAGGTAAAAGATTGGTCTTCTTCATTTATAAAGAACCAGTAGAAACTCTTAAGTAAAAATAAGGTTTGGAATTGGTATAACATATAAATGTTCAAAGGAAAGGGACAGGTTCCCCTAGACCCCTGTCCATCACTGTCTTCTGCACCTTTGAAAACTTTCTCATTTCTATCATAGAGGCCAATTGGCAGCATGTTGTCAAAACTGTTCTTGATTCATCCAATATGGTAGCTCTACAGTATTTCTCTAATGTACCATACCTCTCATTCTTTCTTTTCTTAGAGCTGGTCATGTTCAACTTTTCTTTCCACTCTGGGGTATACATTTCTCAAGAGAAGAAACCAGTGTTAATTCATCTCAAACCCACACATCAAACTTTCAACAGCCACTAATAATCCTTGTCTGAATAAACAACTCGGCAGGTTCTTCCAGGAACACAGGCCTTATGCACAATATGTCATTAAGTATACTTGATGCACAATCTCAAATAAACTACCGTTTGAATTAAAATTTCTGGATAAAATGTCAACAGAACTGAGGCACCCATCAAGCAAGAGCACAAATTGCTTTTCAGGGTATAAAAGAAGTATTAAGAAACCTTTTGTTGGTTTATTCATCGAAGCAGTTATGAACTCACCAATTCCATTGTAACAAAGTTTTCTCTCAAATATAATTCACAGACCCTCACAATATGAACTTCCCAGTGGCTGAACTGCAGTAAAAAGAGTTTGGTTTTTGTTTGTTTGCTTGCTTGTTTGTTTGTTTGCAATACCAAGAAGAGTAGAGGATAACCCCAGTGTTCTGGGCCTCATTGCTTATCTCACACCACAGATTACAATCCCATCGCTGTACTTTCCTGGGCATTTACTGAACACATAATGGCCGAGGATTCATAAAAGGTAATGTAGTAGATGAGAACAAATTAAGTCAGCTTGTGCCCAAGACAACTGAAAGGTGGGATTATATTTTTGATTTCCAGGTACCAGGAGTAAATCTGTTGGGCTTACAAGCTTCTCTTCATAAAGCTATGGCTAGTTAAGTTTCACTTTATGCTGGTGGGAGTTTTGACATTTCACCAGTAGCTGTTGATTCTGGAATGTACACTTGCTTTCACACTGCTGACATCTTTTTTTAAGAAAATACAGCAATCTGATATCTTAATGTGAATTTTCTTTAGAATTTGTGTTCCTTGTCTTTGGATGTAACAAATATTCAATAGGAAAAAAGTACAGGGAATAATTGTTCTCAATGATAAGGTCTGGCATACTTATGAAGTTAAACGATGTGTTGAAAAATTCTCTGAAGCACTTTGAGAATGTGTTAAAGCTAGTTTTTGCAGAAAATGGCCTTCTCTTAAGTATCCTGGCAAGGAGAGTATTCTGGTTCTGGGTAGATGTGGGATCAAGTATCAATAACAACATGTTTCACACTTTTGTGAACAAAAACACTTTGGAGGATAATGAGATTAAGGAAAAATTAACTGGAGCAGTGAAATGCTTCATAAAGGGACAGAGGGTAAATGGGAAATTGATTATCTCCAACTTCAAGATTCATTTCATAATTAATTGCACCTTGATTCAAATGGATCCATTGTGTTCTGAGCTTTGGAAGTCCCACATCTGGAAAGTTAAGTTAGACTTAGTAAAACAAACCACACTAAGACACCTAGGCCTGGAAGTAGTAGATTCAAAACTTCACTGAACACAGGATATAATATTTGGAAAAGCACTTGCTTAGGAATCATAATGCCTGGGTGCTACTTCTGTCAGTACCACAAATAAATACAGTGACTTTTGGGCTCATCACTTATCATCTGTGAACCTTGATTTTCTTATCTTCAAAAGGAAAGGATTGGATTAGACTATTTTTAGGGTTCTCTTTGGCTCTAAGATCCTATCAGTATAATGGGGCTTTTATCTTGGCCTCAGTTCATCTTGGCATTAGCCTGGATCTTGTTTTGCATCTTAGAATCCCAATACCTGATGATTTAACTCATGCCTTCCTTTCATTGAAGCCTAAAAAGATATTTTTAGAGTCACTAGACCATAACTGTTGACTTTTTCCAGATAATGATTATAAAGTTTCATTAAGAAGCATTTATTGACTATTAATCCACATGGGCTACATGAGTCAAAATGCATATATAATCCTATATTTAATTAGAAAAACATGTCAGAATGGAACTAGTCAAAGATCTTTGCAAAAAGAGTATGAGCCTTTTTGCTTGATTGGCTGTTGTTGAAACGCCCTGGTTTAGGGGTCCTGACTTCTTCTGTGGTCCTAACTGTGCCTTGAAAATTTTTTTTTCACATGAAAATGTGTCTCTGTTAAGTTGCTTAGAATGACAAAATCATTTAGAAATATTTCTTTTTTGAAAGAGTCACACGTTTTTAATTTGATACTTCAATAATTTCATTGATGGGTACTATCTTATCCTTTTATGTGCTATAGACAATCAAATGCAATTCACCATGAAAAATAAGTTTCTTTTGACAGCAGCAGCAAAAACAAATAATCTTCTGGGAATGGTAAACAGCTTGCTGAAAGGGGGGAAATGAAAGGCAAATAAGCAAAGATCCTTGATTTTTTTCTAATTTGTTCAACAGTATTTACCACCAACAAGGCTAATATGAATTCATTGTAGTTCGTTCTCCACGTGGAATAGTTTGATATGATGCCCTTAGGATCTGTGTTCCCAGCCCTTTCCCATCTGTTGGATCCAGACACTTCTTCTCCTGATCAATCAAATAAGATCACTGCAACTGAGATCAGAGTCCTCACTGAGCACCAAAGTCTGATTCAGCTGCATTCAAACCTAACACTGGTGTATAATCCCTCCCTTCTTCTTCTCTGTTAGGCATTTATGTCCATGTTCCAGATCCTCACCCAGGAAGGATGGGTGGACGTCATGGACCAAACTCTAAATGCCGTGGGACACATGTGGGCACCCGTGGTGGCCATCTATTTCATTCTCTACCATCTGTTTGCTACTCTGGTGAGTTTAGTGTTTCTTTTCAATTATATCTTTAAATTCATCATGGGATGAGCATCAACAGATAATTGGCCTCTTGTCCTTTTCAAAATGAGAACCAAAGGATAAATGCAGAGGAGTCCAGTTGGACAAGATCCCTTCCATTCTAAATCTCTATAAATCTAAGAGCTACTTCAGGAACTAGATTTTATGTGTTAAGTTATAAATTGTCTCTGGGGCTGGGGTTGTGGCTCAGCGGTGGAACGCTCGCCTAGCATACCTAAGGCCCTGGGTTCGATCCTCAGCCCCACAAAAAAATAAAATAAAGGTATTCTGTCTACCTACAACTAAAAACAAAATATTTTTTTTTAAAAGAAATTATCTCTGGTTCAAGTGTTCACATAAGGGAACACAAGACGAAACAAAATGAACATCTTATATTCACACAGCCATTTAAGTACCCCAGACATTCACACCAAGGTACTCTAAAGATCAAACTAAAACGACATTATTATTTTTTATCAAGTAGACACTCTTGTCAGTTACACTGCTTCCTCTTCACAGCTGTAATTAAGCTGAAGACAGAAGCTGGAGACCTCAGGGTGCAGCCAGCTAATTAGAGAGCAGCACAGTTGTGTTTGAGCTCAGTGCGACTGAATGGAACTTGTAAGACACTAAGCTGCAGAGCTGCAAATATCGCAACAGCACAAGAAAACAGAACACCAAGGTCCAGAAAAAATTGACTTTTGTTAGACAAGCAGATTTTTCTTTTCAATATATTTCTATTAAAACAAAGAAAGCAAGTTATGAAATGCTGCTTATGTTATACTAAGGAAGATAATTCTCAGGTCTTTCTAATAACAAATGTCCATTCCCATATGATACATTTGCTCATATTTAAGAAGCAGACCTGTGCTCCAGGGTTATGTTAAAAGTTCCAAGTCAGGGACACAAATGCTATCCCTTATCAGGATCAGATGAGGGAAAAGCAACTACTCTTTCTTGAGCGGCAAAATGTTTCATAATATTATTCCTGACCTTTGAAACAATCAAATTATGCATTAATTCCCAACTATTAGATGATGAAACTGTAGGCTCAGAGGTGTTTAGTAATTTGTCTGGTGTCACACAGCGTGTACGTGGTAGACCCAGAATGTTTGTAATCTCTGAACTTGTAGTTGTGCACCTCCTTGCTGCTTCCCTTGGTAACACAGTTTAAAGTTGCCACTGGAAATTGTGTGCTTCAAGTCTGACCTCTGCCAAAACTTAAGTAAAACAAACTGCATGTCACCTCTGAAGTCCCTTCCATTCTAAATGTCTATGAATTAAAAATAAGTCCTTGAGGAACTAGATGTGATGATGTCTCATTATCTTTCTAACTATAGAGAAGGGTTTTCAAAACTAACATGTGCCCATCAGCAAGTTTATTTGGATGTGTTGTTATGTAGTGTAAAGTCATGAGTTCAAATAGTGGGATCACGTAGAAATAATGTTGCCATTTTTTACATGGAATTGACTAAAATATTCAGGAAAGCAAAGAACACTGGGCAGTGGGAAGGGAGGATTGACTTCCAGACTTAGATCCGGCCATATTGGTATTTACACAATACCTGCCCCTGGGGGCCTTTGCATCTTCCTTTCCAGGACCTTTAAATCTGTGTCATTTATTCACTTTTCCACCCAATCATTTATCCATATAGGATTTCAACTAATGTCTATTAAGCACCTACTATGTGTTTAAAAATGGGATAGCTTGAAGACTATGAGCCATGGGTTAAATGCAAGATAGATTCGATTGAGCTTGTCTGTGTGTGAGAAAAATTCTAGTCCTTTTCTAGTAATCAGTCTAATTGTTTTCCTATTAAAATAGCATAACTATTTGCTCTCCATGTTGCAGATCATTCACACTCAAATATGGATTTGGTTCTTTAACTCAGAGTCACACGATGAGAAAGTTGGGGAGGAAATCTATGGCTTAGCAAGTTGCTTAGTAAACAGATATTTTTTTTCCACATGAAATTCTGTAGGGATTACTCATGTAATGAAATAAAGTATTAAAACTGGTACCTAGCCTTTTGGGGGCAGTCTGAATCTCCTTCATGAGCCAAAAATGAGACTTGATTATGGAGCTTGTGACCATATCCACCGACACCCGGCTTCACCTGAGCCTAAGGCAACAACTGAGCACAGCTTGGAAGTGCCAAATGATTTCATTCTTTGTTCTCCTGGGTTTCTTTGCCCAAAACACCTGTGATAATTTTTAATGTGACTTTCAGAAAATAGTTTAAAACTAAAAAATGAAATAGTTTGTTTTATGCACAATTTTTAAAAAAATCTGTCAACAATTGAGAATTGCATGATGCGAGTCAATGAGTTCAGCCTGTAAATACTGTTAGTACAAGAGTACGGATTTGGAGTCCAGAAATCTAGATTCAGGTTTCAGCTCTATTGGGGTTATGGTTTGGATATGAGGTGTCTCCCAAAAGCTCACATCTGAGACAATGCAAGAAGGTTTGGAGAAGAAATGATTGGGCTATAATTCACTGATTTAACCTAATCAGTGAATTGATCCCTGATGGGATTAACTGAGTGGTAACTGGAGGCAGGTGGGGTATGTCTGGGGTATTGTGGTAACTGGAGGCATTAGGGGCGTGGCTATGGGGTATCTATTTGTATCTGATGAGCAGAGTCTCCTCTGCCTTCTGATCACTATGTGAACTGTTTTCCTCTGCCACACTCTTCTGCCATGATGTTCTGCCTCACCTCAACCCCTGAGGGATGGAGCTGGCCTTCCATGGACTAAGACCTCTGAAACTGTGAGCCCTCAAATAAACTCTTCCTCCTCTACAGTTGTACTGGTCAGGTCTTTTAGTCACAGCAGTGAAAAAGCTGACTAAAACAATCGATCACTGGAAATGTGACTTGGGAAGCTTTGGATAACCTCCCTGACCCCTGTGTTGGCTGTGTCTTACAGGAAGGACAATAGACACCGTAGTGTCCAAGGCTGTCATGTACATGTGAGCTCACCTCACGTTTCTGAGGGTGTCGTCCATGATAAGAGAGTGATAGTAGTGACCACCGAAACCAAGTTCCTTTTAGTTTAAATAAGATGGCATGGGCATTTAATGCTGTACCTTAAAAGATGTTAAAATTGTGTTATGTTAACTCAGAGGTTCTTAATTTATAGAAATATTGTTGATCTGTTTAACCCATCATTTATGCCCTTTCCTGGACCAGTTCCCTGTCTCCCTTCTTTCCTTCCTTCCTTCCGTAGACTTTTTCTCCTGGGAAGCAACTCAGATGAATTTAGTGTGAGTCCATCATCCAGTTTTTCAATTCTATTTCACTAAATTGAACTTACTGTCAACTTTAGGAAAACCCATTTTGTGTAACACTAAGGAAAATAACAACTAAATTGTACCTAGTGGTGACAAGACTCCTTCCTCCTTCAGCATTGTTGAACGTAAACGTAAAATGTATGTGCAAATCAGTGAAAAGCAGAGGTTTCCCACACATATATGCATCTATTAAAATACATAGTGTTTTAAATTAAAGGTTATCATCTCAATACATTTCATACCATACAGTTTGAAGATTGATATTAATATATTTTAGTTTGAATAGCACTGATGGCATCTCTAAGGTCCTACTCCACACTGAGGACAAGCTAGTCCATGTTCCCTCCTTACAGACCATCAGAAGCAGTGATTTTCAGAATAGATGGTATGAAACCGCATATAGTCTGCAGTTTTTTAAACTGCATATTGCTTTAGAGATCTTTTTATCTAAATATGCATGAAGCCATTTCAGTTATTACTAGATATAATCATATATTTGCCTAGTGACTAACTATGCCATGCTTCTTTTATATTCGTTCGACACGATACAAGACAGTTACACATAACAGTAGAAGGCACTTTGACACATCATACATAAGTGGAGTGTAATTTCTCATTCTTCCCGTTGTCCATGGTGTAGAATCACACCAGTCATGTGGTCACCTATGTACCTAGGATATTGTCAGATACAGTCTACTATATGCCATACTTTATCCGTTCCTTCCCTGATGGATATTTAAGCTGCTTTCCAAAGTCTCACTCTTCAGTGCTTCAATACATGTGTTTATACGCTATGTCCATTCACATGAGAGGCTCTAGGATCTGTGCCAGAGTGTAGAATACTTGGATCCTGGAACCTGCCCAAATTGCTCTATACCAGAAATCTGCAAATCCAGATACCAAATCTGGCCCACCACCTGTATTCCTACCGCCTGTGAGCTACAAATGCTTTCTACGTTTTTTAAATGATTTTTTAAAAAAATAAGTACTCACATAATATCCTTGATATTGCTTTGTGGCCCTCGAAGCCTAAAGCATGTACTGTGTGGACCACTAAGGATAAACTTGCAGACCCCGGCTCTACAGGAAAACTGTACTCATTTACCCTTCTAAGCATAGTGGTTGAGAAAGCCTATGTTCTTACGTTCTTGCTGATACTTGATATTGTTTGACGTTTAAGACTTTGACCCTCTGATGAGTGAATGGTGGAGCACTTGGGTGGGCTCGTCCCATGGTGGGCATGTCCTCATGTACTGATGGCCCATTTTCTTTGTGATTCACCTAGTCATTCACTTTACATAATTTTCCAAAAGCTAGTTTGTCATCTTTTAATTCAGTTGATGGAGTGATATACATATATATATGATATAGATATGGGTATATAGATATATATACAAACATGTGCTTATGTGTGTATCTTTATCTGAATATTAATCCCTTGGCTACTACACAGTGTTTGGTTATTCCTGTTTGTCTGTGATGCCTTTTGACATATTTTGGTGTGGTTAGAACCAGTTTTTCATATGTGCTCTATAATTATTTTGAACTCATTTTCTTTTCCATCCTAAAGTGATAAAACTAATCTCCATGTCCTTCTTATTGTTTAAAGCTTTTTGCTTTTCACTATAGGCCTTTAAGCCATCCCATCTTAATATCTATCTGTAAGTTAAATGAAATAGACTGATAAATAAAATTAAATCAGTTTTTCTCGAGATTTACATGCAAATTTTAATGCGTTAGGAATTTTGTTTGATTTCTCTGATTATAAATTCTAAAACAAAGAAGAAAAACTATTTAGATTTATTAATTGACTAATTATTTTTTAATGAGAGATCATTGATTTAATGAAAGAAAATGCTGTCACAGTTGAATCCCAGAGTATCGCTTTGATACTATCTCAGAAGTCTAAATTCTAAAACAAACACTTCCCCAGTTCCCTGAGATTTTGCTTGAAACACGATCAGCAATTGTTTTTCTTGCCCTCTGCACCCTTAGACTGACAGATACTATAATGGGCTTTATCAGGTTAGTTACAATTGATTGAGTACAAATTTACTCAATGTACTCCAATGTATGGCTCCTCATCCTCATCAAGGTGGGAAAAAGCTTAATCCATGTCCCCTTAGGGGCTAAAGCTAGTCAGGAACTGGTACAAGTACACACAAACCAACTGAGAAAAGCTAAGCCCTGTCATGCTGGACCTAGGGATGCAGATGGTACAAGGGACACGGCAGGGTGTTATTTGCTTGTGATCAAAGCCCAGGTAATAACCGTCTGCTTACCAGTTGTTCCAGATCCACCAGATGTGAAAGATTTAAAATGTGGGCAGTAAAACAGCTGGAGAGGGTTTGTAGACTAACATATAAATACGTGCATGCGGGTGACAGGCCCGGGCTATGTACACATCCCATGTCCTTGAAAACTCGAGTGTTACAAGTTAAAATGTTTTTTCCATAAACCTTGCTGTAGTCTGAACTCACCTTAAAATGAGCATTTTTATTCAATTTATGTTTCTTTTTGTAAAATCCTAAAAGCGTTTTGACCAAAATAGGTAAACTGTACATGCTCCCGTTTGTCTTTGGTCATGCTGAGCAGCTGTCCCGCCCAGGCTGTTGAGTCCCTGATGTGGTCTGCTCAGGGATAGGCATGTGCCAGGCAGCAGGGGGAAAAATATTTGGCTGCAGCTCATTCTGGAATAAAAACCAGCAGGCCATTTTGTCGCTTCTGGGGGCCCCAATTTGTCAGCTCACAGTGAAAATCAGACTAAAGCGTCCAGCAAATGCATATTCATAATCATTATCTATTGTCCTTTTAAAACCTCTCTCTCTGCTGTCAGGAATGTGTTCTTGTCCTGTCCTGACTGATTGCGGTGTGCCCTGTGCTGGTTAAATCATCTCTCCCCCACTTTAGTCAGTGATTTGGGGATAAGGACTATGGAAGATTTACTAGTTGAAAGATCCTGTTTTTCCCCTGTCAGTGTTTTTCCCTTTATTATTATCTCCGAGGAAAGCCCTGTGATGTGAATGCAGAACGGAGGGGGAATGTAATTAAGCAGTCATTGTGGATGGTCTCTTTGTTACCTTTGAAGTGCTGAAATTAACACAGCAATCTCTTGATTTTGCCTTGGTTGTGGCAGCTTGCTGAGAATAGTCATATTTTGCTGACAGAAATGTACATTCCAAAGTGTAAATTAAATAACTTGATTTTCTTGAATTCATTTAAAAGTGCATCTGTGTTGAACGCATCCCATTTTGCACCGCTCTGATTACATTTGACTTTTTGTTGACCCATATAAAAAATGAAATTGTTTCATACTACAGGCTGCAAGACAGCTTAGGAGAGTGTGATTATAAATGGTAAAAAGAGAAAGAAAAACACAAGGTTGCAAGCATTGATCAGATCCCTGCTGTGCTTCATTGTGTACTTGAATATAGTAAAAAAATAGAAATTGCCTATAAAGTTCACAGTAGAGAAAGGAAGAAGATGAAAGGTGACACTTAGCTAAAGGGCCACCTCTAAGCAACGTAAAAGGAAAAGAAAATTGAGGAGAATAATGAAAATGAAAAGATATATATAAGCGAGGTCATGACTATATGCAGAGTTGAAGACAAAGTGAAATAGTTTATATTGCTACCATGATGGAAATCCTACTGGAGTAAATCCATTCTAAATGATAAGGCTGCCCTCTGGCAAAAAGAAACCATAACTTTCAGTAGCCTGAACCCTGAAAACCCCAAAGTGCATCTTAGTGTTCAGAGAACTGGATGGAGCCATTGAGGAAATGATTATGCATATAAACACAACCATTTTAGTCATTTGCTGAATTTTACTGAAATGTCTTGTTGGTAAATGGAAGAAAACAAGTTTGACTATATGCACGTAAATGTATAAAACTTAAACAGCAAGTGCTTCTCAAACCCTTAGCTCAGGTGAATCTGGGCTTTCTCAGGATAGCGTGAGAAGTGAAGGAGGGACAGGAGGCCTTGGAGAAGGAGTCCTGAGGGATCAGATGGTGGCCAGCCCTGGGAGAGGAGCCTCTGGAACCTGGAAATTTGCTTTGGAAA
This sequence comes from Glaucomys volans, assembly GCA_020662805.1. Lineage (NCBI taxonomy): Eukaryota > Metazoa > Chordata > Mammalia > Rodentia > Sciuridae > Glaucomys > Glaucomys volans. Next base: position 28,035 of record JAJEJO010051085.1, on the reverse strand, counting down.
TCCCCTAAGCAGGAAGATCAAAATTCCACCAACATGTCCTATGGCATTCATAAAAATTCTAAGGGAACTCCCAGGCTTTGGGAGGCCTGAAAAGTGGTATTTTCCACACAAAAGGCAGTGTCAATGCTGAAAATACCTCAGCAATGGGCATTATAATATAAGGAGAAGAAAGAATTTGATATTTTGAAAACATTTTGAAATATGAAATATTTTGTTATTCTCCACTTTTCTCATTGAAATCATTGCTTTGTAATGTATCCACATTGATCATAAAATATGGATACATCAGTTGAATATTCCACAAAAGAACAGAGAGCAGGTACTATGTTGAATATTAATATAATCAAATATAGAATACATGAAATAATTGGAATTTACTTATTTATGCACAAACTGAACACTTTTCTGTTGAAAGTATGCATGTATTTTAGCCAAGGTCAAGAGGAATCAAGGCCTTTATCCCACTGAAATTGCCTGATTGAAAAAACAACTAGTGACATAATATGCTGGGTTCCATTCTAAATTGAAAAATTATTTAACAATAAGTGAAGGGGGCTGAGGATACAACTCAGTTGGTAGAGTGCTTGCCTTGCAAGCACAAAGCCCTGGGTTCAATCCCCTACACTGCAAAAAAAAAAAAAAAAAAAAAAAATGAAGCACAGCAGATTGTGTAACAGAACTGGTGGCATATGAAAGTATTTCATGTGCAAGGTGAAGTGCTTGTGATTTGATGTGGCAAGTCCCTATAAAATTCTTCGTCACATCACTAAGAGCTTAATATATGCCTGTGAACCCTTTGGTGCCCGTCCCTAAACACTGGCTGAAGTAAGATGCAGATATCAATGTAATGGGTCCAGATGATTAATGATCCTTACCTCAGCCTTCCATCAAACCAGAACCAACAAGATCACTCTGAGATCTGAGGGATGGTTCCTGCTTTCAGAATGAGGATTTGTCACTCATTTGCATGACTTGGATACCACGTGTTGGTGAGTGTCCAGCACCCAGGCCAGCCAGCTCCTTTAGATCAACTCCTCACGGGGCTTGTAAGAAGATAATGTATCACTGACAAGGTCAATGGAGAATGATGTAAACTGGCAGGGCGTGGTGGCGCACGCCTGTAATCCCAGCACCTGGGAGGCTGAGGTAGGAGGATCGCGAGTTCAAAGCCAGACTCAGCAATTTAGCGAGGCCCTAAGCAACTCAGTGAGACCCTGTCTCACTAGGGCTGGGGATGTGGCTCAGTGGTGGAGTGCCCCTGGGTTCAATCCCCAGTACCAAAAAAAAAAAAAAAAGAATGATGCAAACTGAGCTCCCTGTCACTCTGGTTTCTACTTCTTGATCATGGTGGTTATTGTCACCTTCTTAGAGTTTGAGAAAAGAACCACGAAGTAATTCTCACCTCCTGGCAATCAACTGCTGATTTACTCTGCTCTCCTGGATCTTCTGTTTCCCTTCCAGAGAGACTAGCTCGGTCAGGGCTTGGTTCATCTCTCACCCTGGGCACGGAGCTGCCACCTTATCACAATGTCCTACACCAGGGACGTGGAGACAAAGATAAGCCAAAAGTCCAGGTCCAAACAGAGCTTCAGGAGGAAACTCAAGCTACACCCACATTTACTCATTTCTGTTTTTACTAGTTTCTCCTTTTGCTCTCCTGTGTCATGTTAATGGAACAATGAAAGCTAAACATTCAAGGATCTCTACTGAATGGAGTCAGACTTAACACTAGCTTAGTGCAACCTTTCTTTTATATTAGCCTTGAATGTGTTACCAATGACCTTCCTTCAACTGACTCTTCATCCTGTAAGTTTGGGGTTCCTATTGCAAAGTCCTATAAGCATTTCCCTAGAAAAGCCAACGGTTCTCCTGTATGAGTCTTGCCTTCTCCCATCCACCACAAAATCAGGTGTGCCCTGACAAGAAGACCCGGCAGCGACTCTCCACGTCTCCCTCTGCTCTGCAGTGAGGTGAGGGTGGCTTTTTTCTCATTGTTCTGAGAAGATTGCATAAAATACACCGTTCATTTTTAGAACAAGGAAAGGAGTGTTCAGCAACTCATCACATTTTGTCCAACTGCATTTCACACTGTCTAGCTACTGTTTTGAAGAGCCAGGTTGAAAAGGCCTTACTAGAAAAACAAACAAAAACCCAGAATTTCTGAAAAGAAAAACTTAACAGAGAAGAAATTAAACTTTTCACATTTGACTATTATAACCTCCCTCTCAGGTTTCCTGACTGTCTGTGGCGCTCAGGGAACTGCCTACCCGGACCCCACCTCTCAGCTTCCCCAGCATCCTCCCTGGAAGGGGACTGAGCCAGCCACCTGCTCTCACTCCACCTGGAATGCCTTTGTTACACTCTCCTTCTGCCCAAAGCAGCCTTCTCCTGGGTACATTGATTCCTTTGTAGTGCAACCTTGGTATCTTTATCTGTGTTTCAATTCTTAAATAAGGTGTCCCATGCACCTACAGGGCACTCAGAAACCTGAGTGCTCAGAGGGTGCAGAACTTAGTTTGTGATGCTTGAAATGTTTTGTTGCCCTCCCCACCTCTGCTCAAGTTTTCCTTCAGATGTCAGCATTTTGAGGGCAAGTGGGAATATTTCCTGGGCTGGGGTAGATGGGAAGAGTGTGACCATGGACGGGGGTGCACTGTGCCCAGGAGCAGGAGCTGTGTGGACTTCCAGCTGAGTGGGTTTTAATGGCCGAGACCTGACCCCACTTCTTATCTGGACTTGCAGAGGAAATAGGACCAGGGTCAACTTGGCAGAGTTGGGAACCCACATGAGTAAGTAGAAAGAGATTCAGAAAGTTCTCTGAAAAGCACGTCTCCCTTAGTTCTATTTAATGGCAAAACTTCCAAATTTTTCAAAGCATGAGGGCTGGTCTATCTGAGGTTGAAACAACCGCCCAAGCCAAAGACCACAGAGAGTAGAGTGAGTTGAATGGGGTACTCCAAAGAGACATGTCTGTGCCACAACCCCTGGAACCTGTGAATGTGGCCTTACTGGAAAACTGGTCTTTGCAGATGTAATTAAATTAAGGCTCTTGTGATGAGATCATCCTGGATTATCTGGATGGGTTATAAATCCAATGAAAAAAATGTTCTTGTATTAGTATTTCTTTGCTGTGTCCAAAAGATCTGATGAGAACCACGTAGAGAAGGAAATGTTTATTGGGGCTCATGGTTTCAGAGGTTCAGTCCATGCTCAGCTGGCTCCATTGCTCTGGGCCTCAGTGAGGCAGAGCATCATGGTGGAGAGCAGCTCAGCTCATGCAGCTGGGAAGCAGAGATGGAAAGGGTAAGGGGCCAGGGACAGATATAGGCCAAGGACCTGCCCCAGTGACACACTTCCTCCAACCACACCCCACCTGCCTACAGTCACCGCCCAGTAGTCCATCAAAAATTAATCAATTAAATGGATTAATCAGCCAGTAGAGGTTACAGCTGTCATGATCATTTCATCTCTGAACATTGCTACACTGGAGATTTTGTTACCAACAGAAGAGTTTTTCAGGGATGCTTCAGATCCAAATCATAACAGTTCTTGGAAGAGATCCAAGAAGACAAGACACAGAATGAAAGACAAGAAGGCCTTGTGAAGATGGATTCGGAGACTGGTTACGTAGCGACGAGCCAGGGAATGCCTGGGGCCACCAGAAGCTGGAAGAGGCAAGGAAGGATTCTCCCCTGGAGTCTTTGGAGGAAGTGTAGGTCCTGTTCATAACTTGATTTTGGATTTCCACCCTCCAGAACTGTGATAGAATAAATGTCTTAAGCCACCAAGTGTGTACATTTTATTTCATAGCTCTCAGAAACTCACGCTGGGTATTGATGGGAATAAGAGTTTTCCAGAGCTAAGGTGGTGGCCACTTTGGCAGATGGAAAGCCAAGAACCCTGGAAACAAGTGGTACCATCCCCTGGTTGGGAACGATGCCTTACTCAGCTCAGAGTGGACCAGATGCCAGAAGATGCACATATCCTTGATTGGACCACCCCTAAAGAAAAGGGACATTTCTTCAAATGTTACTGAGCTCTAGAGAACTAAGCTGAATTCTTATAGCAATACTATGTCTTCAGTCACCTTCAGAAATGGAGGAAGTATGAACTAAATTAAACATGTATAGAATAATCAAGAAAATTATTTTCACATGTATAAATTTATGTCTGTTTATTTTTATATAGATTATACTACCCATCAGGTTTTTGAAGGAGGATTTAATGAAAAACAATAGGTACAATTTGTTGAGCTCTTAATATCACATCCATAATATTTTATAAATGAGGGCATCGAAATTCATCATTGGTTAGTGATGGCCATGCTGCTGCTAACCGAGGTCTCAGACCCCAACGTCAGTGCTCCCCTTACCGGGCTGCTGAGTGTGTCCCTGGAGTCGATTATAACTCCACAGCTGAGAGAGCAGTGTCATGTTGTGTTCCTGGCCAGGCAGCGCCCGACAGGGACATGGAGGCTGAGCATGTGGGTTGTTAATCAGATAACATGACCTCACTGTCCTTAAGTAGCCCCGCATCTGTCCAGTGTTGGGGAAATAATTAAAAGCAAAATCTTCTGCCAACCTAGAAAACCTCTCCATAAAGGTAGAAAAGGATGAAAACAGTTCATTATTGAATAAGCATGAAGCCCGGCGGCGAAGGGCATCACCAGCCACCTGCTGAAAGTGACAAGGTTGGAAGCAATGCCACCCTTCTGTACCGCCAAATTACACGCATGTTCTTGAGATAAAAATAGCTGGTCCGCAAGCAGGAAGACTCGACAGTACCATTTGTTAAATATAGTTCATCCTAAATGTACCTGGTGGTCGCAGCGGCCACCTGTGGGAGTTGGTTGCCTGCATTCAAAGGGAAAGTTCCACTTCCAGCTCCCTGACAAGTAGGTAGTTTTACAGCTTGGCAGCCAGGTGCCTGGGTTGGACTCCGGCCCTCCCAGGAGAAAGGGACACGGGGCACTGTCTTTCTTGACATTTATTCATCTTTCAAAGAGACAGCCAGTCCTTAAGAAAACATTCCTGGGTTATAAACCAGTGAGTGGCTTATTTAGATTTTTAGAAAGATTCACATACATCTCAAAGGGAGAAAATGCACAATTACGAGCTTTCTACAGGAAGAGAAACTGTCTTCCTTTTTACCCCTATTAAGCATTTTTTTTTTCCATTTTAGATGTGTGTTTGCACTTTTCCTGGAGAGAGAGAAAACCCACTTAAATTAGGACCTAGCAATGCAGGCCCTGCTCAAGTGCCTGTGAGCAACAGCAGTGGGTGGTGGAGGATAGCCTCTGTGTGGGGAGACTGCAGTGGGCACCTCAGAATTGGGGGTGAGGACACAGCAAAAGGTGGATTTCAGCCCCGGCGTAACTTTTATCACTGGATTATGGGAAAGAGGTGAAACTTGGAGTGATGTATGAAATGTCCAGTTTCAAATAATGCCTGCTTCAGAGTAAGCTGGTGGCGAGGCAGCCCTGGAGCCCGGAAAAGCCACTGATTCCTCTTCACATTCTGTTAGGATCCCAAAGGACATGGCTATTAAAAAGAATGCTGGCCCTTGTCCCCAGCCAAGCCACAGGCCTTTCCCCCTTATTATATACTCTCTGAACTCAGAAAAGAGCTCGTCATTGACTTCTGCATAATCATCTCTGATGTTAAAAGTCAAGCTGAATTTCCTCAACTCTCTTTCCATCATGCTCAACCATCGAATACTAACAAATGAGAATGATTTGTTAAGAGGGAAATATCGTGAAATTAAAAAGGAGGGAAAGTTTATTGACTACAGAAAGGTTCGCGCTGTTTGCGTTTCTAAAGTAACCACCTTCTTAGCATCGTGTCTGTTATTGCTTTTTATACCTACTTGGATTTCCACCATATAGCTCTTAACTTAATATTTTAATGTGATTTCCAGCACTATAAAAAGTGTGTGAGTTGCATTAGTTATCTATTGCTTTGAAACAAATCGCCCATATGTTAAAAGCTTCCTAACAAATAAACCTTTACTGTCTCAGTTTCTGCCACCTGGGACAGACTTAGCTGGGTGTTTCTAGTTTGGGTCTCATGAGGTCATAGTTGAGATGTTGGCTGGGGCCACAGACCCCCCAAGCTTTCCTGGGGCTGGAGTATGTACTTCCAAGATGGGTCACCCTCATGACTGTAGGAGAGGTCTCTGTTGTTGCTAGGAGCCTCAGTTTATCACCCCCTGGTCTTTCCATAGAACTGCTGCGGGGTCCTCACAACATGGCACCTGGCTTCCACCAGAAAGGTGATACAAGAGAGACCCGGTGGAGGCTCAGTGTCTTTTCTCACTTCACCTCACACATTGCACACTGCCTTTCCCACACCCTGCTGGTTGCAGTCAGCCATGTTCCATGGAGGAGGGAACCATCTGAGGGTTTCAGCAGCAGGGGCTGGGAGGAGCTGCAGGAGCCTGTCTTGGAGATGAGCCACCACCATGGGATTATCAACAGCGAGGTGAATCCCGTAGACCCCTGTGGCTGTGCTAGCAAGGAGTGCAAGGCTGGGTATTATTTCCAGCATTTCATTATTACAGATAATTCTCTGACACACACCTTTGCATATCAAGCTTTCCACGGTGCTTCCGATGACTCTCAGGATGGAGCCTCAGAGGTGTGACTGTTGAATTAGAAAAAAACTTAATTCTTTTAAAATTGTCTTCATAAAAAATATTATTTTATATTGTTTACTTCAGCTGACATATGCATTTCCTTTTTTGTCTTCCTTAAATGCCTTAAAATACCTACATCAGGATTCACAACTGCATGCTTATTTTTCACTGAATGAATTCTATTTATGATATATTTTAGGTAGCTATTCTATTTAATATTTTGTTACTTATGGCACATGGGTTTTTTCATTGTTATTTAACCATTTTATAGATCCTCCTGAGTTTGTTTGTTGCTGTTATTTTGGACAACTTAGAACTTGATGAAGATCTCAAGAAGCTTAAACAAGTAAGTAATGGATGAGGGACTTTAAAACCTGCATTTAAAAAATAAGGGCAAACTGTGTGCTTGAATAATATTAAAAGTTTGAGCTTCAGAGTAAAAAATAATAGAATTTAATAAGCGAAGACAGTCTGAGTTGGAAAAATGTTCTTTTTCAGTTTAACTTTAATAACAACATAGGAGACTTCTATTACTTTATAAATATCTTAGGAATAATTTTAGATTATTACTTTTGAGTAAAAAAATAAGATAGGTCTAGTTTAATAAGTTGGATTTGAAGACCATTCTCCCTCTGTCATTGAATGAAGGCTGTCTGGAAATCGAATGCCACAGGGCCAGGTTGCCAGTTCTCCTAACTCTATGTAATACTTTTGATCATCATCCCATCATAAAATATGAAACATCAACATCTCTGACCTCTAGGCACTAAAAGAGAATTTGGTCTGCATGCCCATAGGAATTGGAAGAAATTTTAAAGAATACATGATCAAACATGTGCCCAGTTGTATATGAAAACAGACTGTGTGTCGTGGCTGTGAGAATTGTACCCAGTAAATGAACATGGGAATGCATGAAGGTGATGTTCCCAGTGGCAGACAGATGGTAGGTGTGGCCAGCTGTTCCGGGATTTCTTGTTGCATGGAGCACAGTGGCCTTCCATGGTTAGCTCATGAGAGAGGGGGACTCTGGGGAAGATTTTCTTGGATCACCAACATGCAAGAATAGTTGACATGTTAATAGCAGCAACACAGCTCTTCATATGAAGGCCCTGCACATTCAGAATTCTCAGAAGTTGTCTATTTTTAACAGAGCAGGAAAAAAAGTAAGATTTTTTGTAATTATTTAAAAATACATCTAGTGGTCACTTTAGGTTTTTTATTATATTACTCTTACACATCCAAAACCACTGCTTTTAAGCAAGGGTATCAATAAGGAAAAAAAATTGATATGCAGATTCCTGCCCTGAGTATACTGAGCAAGGTCCTAAGTTCCTTTCTGTCCTGAGCTGTGCAGGCCCAGGGTTCTATGGTGGAGATGACTTCTCTGGATTTTTTCTCTTTGTGGCAGCAGCAGTAGGTTCTTCAAATGCGAGTTGGGAAGCTCTTTTATTGCCACTGACACAAAAGCTTTATGTGGCTCCTCGTTGTAGAAAAATATGCAAAGTGTCAGTGCAAAATTGAAATTCATCAGCCATTTAATTTGACATGACCAATAAAAATCTGCAGCTGTAGAATCACTTCAGACCATGCTTTTCAAATCTGGTATTAGATGTGGATTTTCCTATCTACTGTGTTTATTATGCAGAGAGTTTGAATATCCCTGATATAATATATTAAAATGTGTATTCTATACATAAAATGAAAATATTCTATTTTTTCCTAACTGCTGTTACTGCCAGATTCAATGTGATATTAAATAACCATTGGCTAAGTAAAATGCTATATAATTTCAGCCCACATTAAAATACGCTTTCTGCTAGAAAGCAGTAAAATAAATTTTTATGTAGGAATTTTTTTGAATTTATGAATTCAAATCTAAGAATATTTTGCAGTGTTGATTTTTTCAGTATTTTAATTTATGTACACATATATGCATAGCGTATTTAAATTTTTTTACTTTTTTTTTGGCGTTTATATATCCAACTGTTACTTTAGGCATTTCATTTTATTTTTATCTTTCACCAAGGGGGGAAAATGAACAGAAAATCAGAACTGTAATCAGCATCTGAATTTTTCTCAACTATGAAGTTTGGTAAACATGTGGCTCTTCAATTTTGCTACATATTATTAGTTATAAAATGGCTTTTATTTAGATATTTGCTGGGCATTAGTGAAGTTTGTGTTTCTGGAAATTCTGTACATCAGAACTGATTATCCAATTGTGCTAGCCCACATTTTGGAGTATTTTCTTTGAATAAGTAAAGATATTTGGGCCTTGAGAAATGATGAGTGAGGGTACCTCATCCCTTGTGACCTTCTGGAGCAGTGGCCCTCCTGGGACAGACACCTGATGTGCCTGCAGCAGTCAGCATTGCGGAGCCTCCAGAGAGCTTTATGAGTGTGTTTTAAAAAACATAACAATTGTGTTAAAACACAGAAGTTGGTTCATAGATATTTTTCAAGAGGAATGGGGACTTGTGCTGGTGACCTATAAAATAGAGAAGGTGAACATGAAGTCTTCCAAGGGCGGGACAGAGGGGAAAAAGCAGCTTCCATGCTCGGGAGAGGAAATAACAGCCAGAAGCTGGGCGAGATGGCAGAGAGCTAAACACAGAAGAGACTAGAATGGAGAAGCAAGAAGAGAAGAAGCGAAGTCAGAAATCCTTCGAGATAAGACACACAAGCAAGGGAAGTAAGTGTGTGATGGACCCCGGTGGTAAAGGAGCAGGCATGTGACCACGTTGAGTCAGGAATGTGATGAGGGCAGGAGCCAAAGGACCCCAGGCTCCTGGCTAGAGGCCCCCTGAGGGCAGGTGTGCCCTGCATGATCAACAGCTGGGGACCTTCTCTTCCTTAAGTGGACACAGGACGCCCTGTATCTTCCCCTGCCACTTTCCTCTGCAGTCTCCGTCCACTTCAAACAGCAGTGTCCAGCCAGGGAGTGCTGACCTCTACCAGTTCTGGTGAGAAGCAGTGGAGCCAGGGAGCCATTTTTAACACTTGAGGCAGCCTAAAGGGTACTCTGCGCTTACCCACTGGGAGGCCACTGCTAGCTAAAATGTCATCTCAGTCCTCCCAGTGGGAAATCCACAAATCCTAGGTGGCAGCTCTGTTTCCTTAATGCCAAAACTCCCAAGTCTCCTCCCATATGCTTTCCCCAAATACCAAAACAGAAGGTGGTGATGAATTCCTTATTACTTAATCAAAGCATTCTGGTAGAAAAGGAGTTTTTGTTTGTTTGTTTTTAAGCTGGGATTCAGAGGGGAAATAAGAGATCTTGGGGAAAAGTGAGAGAGGTTCTGATATAAGGTGCCCATTTCTGTCACCCCCTCCAAGGTGTCACCAGTTAGTGTCATTATGGTCACACCTGTGGCTTTTTTCTCTTGTCACTCCTCAAGATAAATAAGTCACCCCAGATCAAAAGTACTCTAAGATTTTATCTCACTCCAGTCAGAATGGCAATTATCAAGAATGCAAGCAACAATAAATGTTGGCGAGGATGTGGGGGAAAAGGTACACTCATACATTGCTGGTGGGAATGCTAAATGGTGCAGCCACATAGAAAGAAGTGTGGAGATTCCTCAGAAAACTTGGAACAGAACCACCATTTGACCTAGTCTTCCCACTCCTCAGCTTATAACCAAAGGACTTAAAATCAGCATACTACAGTGACACGGCCACATCAATGTTTATAGCAGTTCAACTCCCAATAGCTAACCTATGGAACCAATCTAGGTGCCCTTCAACAGAGGAATGGATAAAGAAAATATGTATATCACAATGCAATATTACTCATCCTTAAAGAAGAATGAAATTATGTATTTGCTGGTAGGAAATGGATGGAGCTGGAGAATATCATGCTAAGCGAAATAACCCAATCCCCCAAAAAACAAAGGCTGAATGTTTTCTCTGATACACAGACAGTAATTCACAATAAGGTTGGAAAGCTAAGGAAGAATAAAGTTACTTTGGATTAAGCAGAGGGGAGTGAAGAGAGGGTAGAGTGTGTGGGGGTAGGAAGGATAGTAAAATGAATTGGACACTATGTGCATATATGACTACATGACCAGTGGGATTCAACATCAGGTACAACCAAAAGAATGAGAAGTTATACTCCATTTATGTGTGATGTGTCAGAGTGCATTCTACTGCCATGCATAACTAATTAGAACAAATGAAAAAAAGATATAGCGGGCTGGGATTGCTGCTCAGTGGTAGAGCACTTGCCTGGCATGTGTGAGGCCCTGGGTTCGATACTCAACAGCATAAATAAACAAATAAGTAAATAAATAAAATAAAGGTCCATTGACAACTAAAAAAATATTTTTAAAGAAAAAAATATATACCCTTATAAAACAGTACAAAAAAGTCACCCCAATCCTGCATCCATGCAGTATTCCTCTGTGCGTCCCTTGTGTGTAGGATTTAAACACAATAGATCCCTAGCATAATGGCACTCTTTCATAACTGCCCTAATTTACATGACCCCATATTTAATTAAGTCGAGACTATTTTCTCTTTCCAGGGTCCCCTGACCCTACTATAGGACTCTGGAAATAAATAAATAAATAAATAAATAAATAAATAAATAAATAAATACACAGTGTGCACACACATAGTTTTCTGCACGAGATCAAAAAGGAAATTGACTAGAAATGAGATTGTCTGTGAATGTGTGATTTTGGTGAGCTTCTAAGAAGGCTTATCAACTGGTATAGAAGCAAAAAAAAAAATAAACAAAAAGAACAAAATCTTGCCCCAAAACTCTTTCTGAACAGTTATGAGATGATAACCTTGAAACTCGGTGGTAAGGACTCACACTAGGAAATGTGGGTGGAGTTTTGCAAATTTTGAAAATGAAGAGAATTCTTTCAGCTCTAGTGATTTTTGCCAAAGCGGTGCAAGAAAGATATAAAGGGTTTTCTTGTAAGCGGTATAACATCCATTAACTATGAGGAAAAAACCCGCAGAGAAGCCTCAGGGAAAGAATCATTGAAAACAGAAGTATAGATCTTTCGTTTAGATTAAATTGAAAGCTGTGAAATTAAAAATTGCTTCCCCTGCCCTTGTCCAGTCTCATTTGAATCCTGGTTCAAGTGCAGGATCATTGTGACCTTGATGGGGTCCACTGCAGGGTCGTAGGTCCATTTATACAGAAGTTTCTGGCTCTCATTAACTGGGACTTTTTTTAGAAACAAAAATCTTATTTTTTTTTAAATTTCCTTTCTTTTTTTTAATCTTTTTCTTTTCCCTGTGGTACTGGGGATTGAACCGAGGGCTTTGTCTATGGTAGGCAAGTGCCTACCACTGACCTACAGCCCCAGCCCTTTTTTTTTTTTTTTTAATATGAGCTCCAGGTTAACATTTTTCTTTCACCTTACCCTGAGTGAGGACTGATGTTATGTGTCACGTCAACTGGGGTAAGGGATGTGCACATAGCTGGTGAAAGGGGTTTACCTGGGAGGTTGCTTCTAGAAGAGTTTGGTGTGTGACCTGGTAGTCTGGGTAAAGCACATCCTCCTCCAAGTGCAGGCCAACATTGGATGCTCTGAGGGTCCAAAGAGAAACAAAAGGTGGGGAAGGCAAGCCCCTTTCCCCCTGGTTTCCTGACTTGGGTTACTAGCCTTATCACACCCACATGGGAACTTGAACCATCCCTGTTCGACCCTCAGGCTGTCAGACTCTACCACTGGCTTTCTTGGGTCCCCAGCTTGCAGGTAGAGAATCCTGGGACTCGTCAGCCTCCAAGATCCCATGGTCCAGCACCTTATGACAAATATGTCTCCACTGGAGTTTGGACTAATGTCTTCTTCCACCCTGACACTCATTTTCATATTTTGCCTCCTGCATTGAGCTCATTCCAGATTCAGGGCCACCCCAAGGAGACAGGGAGGTTGCTGGAGATGCCACCCAGCCCCAGCTGCCCTCTCGCCATCTGTGGAGCCATCCATCTCCCCAGTGTTTTGTTGGTCTCCCAGGAATGAACTCAACCTAATGTGACTTAAAACTGAGTGACATAACTGCTCAAATCACACCGGTCACTGCTTTCCATAATGCTACCAGTTGAGAACTTCCTCATGCAGGGCGCTTCATGTCAAGTTATCTGATTTAATCCTGAAATATTCAAAACATCAAAACTGAAGTTCCGGGAAGAAAATTTCTTGCCCAAATTCATGTAATTTGTAAGTGTCTGAGCTGGGAAAACACGGCTGTCTAAACAGAGTCCTTACCAAAAGGTGCCACGCTCACACAAGCAGCTCTTCATTCACGGTGAGAAGGATATCTAGGTGGACTGACTGAGATGCTTATCCAGCTTACAGCTATGCATATTCTAGCCCTCCAACTCATAATCAGAATAGAGCTTCAGGAGTCAGAAATCAGCACTGAAGGGGATGGGGAGGAGGGTGGTGTGATTCAGATGCCTTTGGCCCTAATGGTGTGGGCCAAGGGCATCTGAGATATCCCTCATTGTCCACCCAGAGACTGAGTCTGCCCTTCTGCAAGCCAGGCTCTGGATAGTCACATATCATGTGCTGCAGGTATCATATTAGTGACAAGGGACATGTGATGACCAAGAAACTGTCTCTACCCTCAACTTGTGAACCGGTGAGAGAAAGTAAAACCAACACGTTCACGTTCAGTGCAGGACTACTCTAAGGTGGCCCGTGGTGGCACCAAGAGCAGGTGCAGAGACTTCGGTGGTGCAGTCAGGAGCGAAGGATGGCTAAGGAAGTGAGTGTGAACTGCAGCCCTTTCCTCTCAGGTCCTTAGGTTCTACATTTCCTGACAGATCACCTAGTTTCTGACTGATTCTTCAATTTTTTTAGATATTATTGACACCATTCACTACAGTGCTCCCCAATCTTTTTCCATTGTGGTATGAATAGATAATGGTATTTGTACAACACCCTGGGGTAACAGCTAGGAACCATCACCTGGACACATCAGATATCAGGATTCTTGCTGCTCCAGGAAGCAGTCCCCTGTCCAGGAGTGAGAGGATCCAGACCCTGAAGAACCTATGACTCATCAGTAGCTGAAAGTTGGGAAATTGCATTTTGCCCAAAGCCTTCCAAGCCACTGAACCTCTTAGAGCTACTCTTAATCTTTCAGTTGGAGGTGACTCTTCTGTTGTCAATTTACATATCACTGCCCATAAATTTCCATAATGTAGATCTCAAAAGATCATCTTATATTGCATTTGATCTGCTATTTCTGAAATAGCTCCTTCAAAAAAAGTTAAACATTTTTAAATGATAAATTCTTATGTCACACTAAGGCACAAACAGTAATAAGATTGGTTTAAAGAAACAAAGTGACTGAGAACTGTTTAAATCAAGGTTTAAACCGGGAAGTCATAGCAGAGGCTCAGAATTTTTGAGAATATCAGTTATCAACATCAAGACAACACATTGTAAGTATAGAAGTCAATGCAGAAAGTGGAAACCGCCAACTGGATTTTTCAGTCAAACAGTTGAAAGTCAGAGATTCAGGAAGTCAGATCAAAAGAGGAGAGGGATCTGTAAGAATTCATGTCCTCCTACCATGAACTGAATTGTGTCCTTCAGAAAGATATAATGAAGCCCTAACTCTCTGCACTTCTAAATGTGACTTAATTGGAAATAAGATCTTTGCAGATGTAATGCAGTTAGCATCAGGTCATTAGAGAGGACCCAATCCAATATGGCTGGCATCCTTAAAAAAGGAACATCAAGACTTAGGGAGAGAGCACTATGTGATGATGGAGACAGAGTTTGGAGTGATGTGTCTCCATGGGACACCATGGATTGACAAGGTCCTAGAAGCTGGGGGAAGCCCACAGAGTGAACCCTCCCTTGGAACACCCTGTAGGAGCTCACCCTGCAGGCAGCTTGACCTTGACTTCTAGTCTCCAGAATAGTGAGACAATAGCCTCAGGAAACTAGTGCACGCTGAAGCCTCCTTTTCTGGCCTCCACAAACAGCAACCCCCTTCTGAAGCTGAGAAGTGGCAAGCGGAGACCATGGACAACTGGAGCAAAGGATACTCTTGGAATTCCAGGACAACCAGGAGAAGTTTCTCACAACTTGGAGGCACTTTTTCTGCTATGAATCAAATAAATCCCAAAATTTTATAAGATTTAAATTTCTTGGAAGAAGGGTTTCTATAAACCCTTCCAAAATTTCATTATTTTAGTTGTCTCCTGCCATTGAACGAGCACTAAAACTGCACACCTGAGACTCTCTCTTCAACTTCACACGGGCAACTGGTTGGTTATATCATCATTTAATTGAGCTGGTTCAAAATGATTGAATGTAGTTTTTCATAATGCTTTGCATGATAAACCTGAAAATTTTTTAAAGTGAAGTTTGGAGGAAAAACATACCCCAACAGGGGGAGAAGATCAAACTCACTTACCTCGAGGTGAACCACTCCTTAGCGCTGAGATGCTTTTCTGCTTTACTTCCTTTGACCAAGAGAACAGAACCTTTGGGAACAATGAGCTTGCTGCACTGGACCTTTTAAATAGCAAGGTGGATGGTGAAGAGCCACCCATAAGCACCTTCCCAACTCCCGTCACAGGCAGTGGGAGACAAGATTGTTCTGGCTCTAAAAAGAAAAGTGTGACCATTGACTTGCAGACTTATGCAGCATCTGACAGTTGCTGAATCAAAGAGGCACTGACTGTCATAGCTGTGTTAGGACTCGTTAGGAGGAGTTGGAATAAGTCTCACCTGCGTAGACCAGGACACTAGACCTAAGTGCCAGAGACATCCCTGCCAGCAGTCCTTGGATCCAGCTTTCACACGGCCTGTCCAGTTCTTTCTTTTGAATAGTTGAAATACTTTTCCATTCTTCCCAAAGCATTTTCACCATCTGCTTATTTATTCATCAAATGTTTGAGTCCCACTATATACAAGACACGGGACTGGGCACAGGGACGTAAGAATACACAAACATTCTCTACTCTCAAGTCTAATTTGAGTCCAAGTTGAGTGTCCCTTATCTGAAATGCTTGGCACTAGAAGTGTTCTGGATTTTGGAATAGTCATATAGACTTCAGCTGAGCAGCCCTGATGTGCTCAGCCTGTATCTGGTGTGCCTTATTTGGTCTGATGAGGTAGGTCCCCCATCCTCTGTGTTGTCTTATTCGATTGCTTTCTACCATTTTAAGGATTTAAATTGACACCCACCATCACCACCACTACCACCAGGTTCTGATAAGGTCCTTCATAGATTTCAGATTCTCATCTGGAGAAATCAAGAGCTGGCCTCACTGGGCTACACTCACTTGGCCCAGATCTGTTGTTTATGGCCCGTGTCTGCTGTGTTGCTGGTGTTCGTGCTGTATGGATTTTTTGATATATTTGTTTCTTTTTTTAATATTTTGTTTTAGTTGTAGTTGGACACAATACATAATTTTATTTTTATGTGGTGCTGAGGATCGAACCCAGGACCTCACACATGCTAGGCGAGCGCTCTACCACTGAGCCACAATCCCAGCCTCTATACTTATTTCCCATCCCCCAGCCCCTTCCCTACTGCCAGCTTGCTGACGGCTGCCCACCCTCCCAAACTCAGCCCCCAGCATAGGCAGCCTGAAGGTTTCGCCACTAGGGGGCGACAGCCAAACCACATGAAAACTGGAAAAAGGATGTCCTTGACTTGCCTTGCCGGCTCGGTCCACCCCTGAGTCCAGGGCAAGACCTGGCCTCTCAGGATAAGAAGATTTTGTCAACTTAGGCAGTTTTCCCATAATGAAAACCTGGGCACATTAGTAAATGATGTCACACCACATCATTTCTTATTTGTGTGTGGATAAATTGAAAGATTCAGTCAAGAAAGCCCTACACCCATTTCTTTCCATTTAGATCATTGGCTCTTAAAATTCACCACTTTCTGTGATTCTTTGCTGTAAAGTACTAGGAAAGGAATCATACCACATGGCCTCAACTTAGTTTTGAATGGGTCATTTCATCTTTGGATCTGTGGCTGAAAACTTAGAGCTAGGCACTTCACCTTCTCAGGTGAGCCAACAGCAACGGAGGCCAGATTCTGCCCTCCAGAGATGACTGTCAGGACTGTTCTCTTACTCCCGATCACCCACCTGCTGCCTCTCAGAGTGTTGATGGAAGTCGATGTAGGAGTAAAGGTGGTGTGGGCATCAGGATAGCACTCATCCTTTCCCCAAGGGCAGCAAGAGGGGACAATCACTCATCAATACAGGGCACCTGAGAAACGAGGACTGGCTCCTCTGGCGGGGTTTTGAGCAGCAGGACCAGCAGAACTACTTGGTGCAGCCACTGGATAGGGCAAGGGGAGATGCCTGTTGAAAGACACTGGTGTCTTCCTTCTGGAGAATGGTGGGGTGGGGGTAGGGTGGCCACGCCTATGTGTGGCCTAGAGATTTCTGAATCACAGGCCAGTCAGTGTGCACGTGGCAGTGGCTTGCAGACTGTCTAGAAGAATGCTTTATTAGACCAACACTGGGGTGACCCAGCCCCTCCTGGTTCTCTGCCACCTCAGACAGTGCAGAGGGGGTCTCAGTGGCTCCCATATTAGTTGGAGGCAGGGAAACCAGAGGTCTGCAGGCTGAGGCCAAGTCAAGAGATGCTCCAATCAGAGAGGAGGTCTAGGAAGAGTAGACTCCCTTTCTGTTAGGAAATCTTAGACTGTAGAAGGCTGGAGCAAAACTGTCCTTGCAAACTGCATGTTACTCCCATCAGCAAAGTCCGTAAACTTTGAACAGGTCTAGACCCAGACCAAACCAGAACAGGCCCCCATGAAATGTGGCTAGCTTCCTAGGTGGATCCCGTCTTGCCCCAAACCCCACCCTGGCCTGCACTTTGGAGGAGCAGATGCCAAAGAAGGAGGTGTGGCACAATGAAAGAGGGGGCCATGTCCCCTCCCCAGAGTCCCACTGATAGTTTAGCAGGGTGGGAGGTGGGGGTGTTTAGATCAGATATGAGACTGGGCTGTATTAGACAGACATGTAATAACCAAAATAGTTCAAAAAGTTGCCGACCAGTCTATTTTTCTTTATTCATGACTCAGCATTCCCACAATGAGGATCAGTGATTTCCAGTGGACCTTTCCTTGCATTCTACACAATGCATTTGCTCAGGACTAGGCGCAGTGGGAGCTGCTGCCTCCCCAGCATCCTAACTCACAGCCAGGGCGTTATTGAACATTCTGCACTCTGGGATTAGCAAAAGACCAATTTAAATTATTTCTAAGAAATGAAGATCATATATGTATGTTATTTTGTTTGGTGTTATTCTTATTTCCAGCCTGTTTTACATAAAATATGTTGATTAATGTAAATTTTCATAGTGCATCTAATAAGCCCTTTTATCAAAGTATGCAGAATTTAACACCCCACAATCGACCACAAGCGCACTCAGGAATGAACTTGGAAATGCAAAATCATTGCCGGAAAAGGAATTACTTAAGGGAACAGGTTATTGTGGGGCTCCAAACCCCAACATGAAGACTCCCATCCAAAACATGTCTTCTCTATGTTTAATTGAAAGTGATATATTTATTTTATGGGAATACTATTACTGATACAACTTCATGTACACTAAGCTCAGACAAATAATTTTACTGTGGCCAGGCATGGGGACACAGCTAGTCAGCAGGCTGAGGCCGGAGCACCTCTAGAGGCCAGCCTCAGCAACTTACAAGACACTATCTCAATGTAAAAAATAAAAAGAGCTGGGGATGTAGATCAGAGGTAAACACTTCTAGGTTCAATCCCCAGTACCAAAAAAGAGGCGGGGGAGAGAGAGGGGAAAGAAAAAAGAAGAAATTTTACTGCAGACAATAAGAGCCAGATTTCATGTTATCAGAACAAGTTACAAATAGAGGGAAAATGCCAGAAGAACCCTGTGATACTGGATTGAAGTGAGAGGACCTATTAAAATCAGTTTGTTTTCAAACAGAAGATGATAGCTACTCCATGCCTGCACACTACATGTGCTCATACATGTGACTTTACGGTTATGTAAGAACGTGCATACGCATAGGTAAATACATGCAAAACTAAACGCAGACGTGGGTTAGCACATCCATACCTGTCCTAGCTCTTTGTGTTGAGCAGGCCTTGGTGAGTAACGCAGTAGCTCCCCTCTTCTGCTGTTTCTCTTTCCTTGATTTCAGTTACCCAAAGTCAACTGCAGTCTGAAAATAGCTAATGCAAAATTCCAGAAACAATTAAATCATACATTCGAAATCATGCACTGCTGTGTGTGTGAAGTCTTGCCTCTCTGTCCTGTCCCACCTGTCCCATTGTACCTGGGACGTCATCCCTTTCAGATAGACTGTCAGGGTCTAGAGTTCGGCTAATCCTTATTATTTACATAATGGCTGTAAAGCACAAGAGCAGTGAGACCAGCAATTCAGATATGCCATAGAGAAGCGGTAGGGTGCTTCCTATAAGTGGGAAGCGGGACTGTAGAGAGAGAGACCATATCCCTATCATTTTCATTATACTACGTTGTTATAATTTTTCTATTGCATTACTAGTTATTGTTACTCATGTCTTACTGTGCCTAATTTATGAATTAAATTTTATCATGGATATGTATGTATAGGGAAAAAATGCCTATATTGGGTTTGGAACTATTAGTGGTTTCAGAAATCCATGGGAGTCTTGAGACACATCTCCCATGACTTAGGGGAGACGGGATATGAGTAACAGTGGAAACACCTAGGTCAGAACTTCTGGTCTCAGCATTTTGTAGTACCAGAAAGTAAGAAAGAGCTGAGAGAAAGAGAGGAGAAGAACAGGGGAAGGGAGAATGAAAGAGGATATAATACCTCTAAAGGGTAGAGGAGTCCCTTGAAAAAGCCCCCCACCCCTGGTGCCCACAGCAGGAACACCTTGAGCAATAAAATAACTAACAGCACTAGATTATTACCTAAAGAATGAAATAAACAGCCACAAATCCTCACTAATGTAAATGCATGATTGAAAATATAAATGGAAGTGAAGAGACAACTCGTTTTCAAAGAATTCCAAATAACAAAATAGAAATGACAGAACACCATGAGGACACCACAGTTACAATCACTACAGGCAAGATCTACTAATGAATGCTAAAATCAGTGCATGCAACTTTAAAGAGAGATAGAATATCGGCATGGCCTCCAAGTTCCGCCCTCCAAATAAATACTTAAATGGTTATCGCAGTTTCAACAGGTGTCTGCAAATTCTTTGACACTCCCCTCTCCAAGGAGATAAGGCTTAACTGCCCTCTCCCTAATGTCAGCTGGGGCTAATCCTGGCTCTTAACTAATTGAGGAAGAAAAGGGGAATGCTGTAACTTTATAGCGAAGAAATCTGGCAGACATCCCCTTACTCAGGTGACTGTCGTTAGCATCAGCAGTAATGGGCATGTTGATTTCATATATGCTTTGATATGATGGAAAAGGCTTATAATTCCAAAGTGTTCTTCCAGAAAGTTCCATAACTTCAGTGTAGTCATTAGCAAGCTCCATTAACACCAAGTTGAGGGACACTCTACACACTACCTGACCTCAAAACCTAGTGGTTTTGAGAACATGGTCATTTTTTTAAAATGGTCATTCAAACAAAGTCTGAGTTGCTTGTAGCAGCCAAGGGGAGCATAGGCAATGTGGTGTGTGGTGGGTGTCCCGGATGGAGTCCTGGAACAGAAAAAGAGCATGCCTGCAAAAAACTGGGAATTCCAAACAAGTTCCGCACTGCAGTTGAAAGTTATTGGACCAAGGTTAATTTCTTCGTTTTGAGAAATGTTCTGTGGTTATGCAAGATACTAACATAAGAACAGGCTGGGTCAAGGGCATACAGGAACTCTCTGTACTTTTGGAAATTCTTATGTAAGTTTAAAATTATTTAAAAATAAAGTGGGGTTTTTTTAATGGAATAAGAATTTTCTATGGTCAACTCTAATAACACAATATATAAATTGGCCTTGTTCCCTGGTTCAACAATGCATCCATCTATGAACCTTGTCTTCGTAAATATGTTCTATTGACTTGGTAGTAAATTATGCTCTTTGATCTTAAAAAGCTGGGAACACAAACCTCTCTAGGAGCCGAACACCTAGCAGGATCGCGTTTCTAATAGAAAATTCAATGCAACTTGCCATTTCCCTTCTCTCCTCATGACTAGTAACACAACTTATCCAAAATCAGAAGGACTGCTTTTGTTGGTTAAAACTGCTGATTCCACAGTGTGAAGAACCTCAAAGATTGACAGAGTGACACAGATGACACAGTGACTCACTTGGCCCATTTGTGGGTCATCTTCTATGTTGCCTTCTGTGTTCTTTTTTGGAACTGAGGATTGAACCCAGGGGCACTTGACCACTAAGCCACATCCTCAGCCTTTTTTTATTTTATTTTGAGACAGGGTCATGCTAAGTTGCTTAGGGCCTTACTAATTTGCTAAGGCTGGCTTTGAACTTGCGGTCTTCCTGCCTCAGCTTCCTGAGCCACTGGGATTACAGGCTGCACCAATACCCACCCCCATCTTCTCTGTTCTGCTCATCCCCATTGTGCTGCCACTGTTTTATGTGTTTAAACGTGAAATGTGAGACCACAGGGCTGCAGGGAGTCCTGCCCTTAATTAAAAATTCATCATCTAGTTAGGGAAAGACACGTGCAATTAGAAATTTAGAGTGGAAAGACCTGAGCAGTAAGGGGGAGAAAAGCCCAAGTCCACGAAGAAAGTCATTCAGAGGAGAGGCAGGTTCTCAAAGGTGTGTCAAACATGATGAATCAATTTTTGTTAGGAAAGTGGGAGAAACTGTTCCAAATAAAAGTAATAGCAAGCATGAAATCGCAGAAGAAAAGGCACATTTATTGTTTGAATACCTTGTTGTGATGAGGCAGTATAAAACAATTTGTAGAAGCTCAAGCTCAGGAATCAAAAAGCTTTTTTGTCAAAACCCAATTCTGACTTTGGTAGCTGATTTAAGCTCTCTGGACTTGAGTTTCCTCATCTACAACAGGACATAACATGGTGCTAAGTTTGGATCCTACTTTAGGGAACTCTTTTGTGAGTTTAGTAACATTGGCAATGCAAAGCGTTGAGCCCGGGTGCAGAATACACGTGTACTACCAACTGCCGATTGTTGGTCTGAGAAACGTTCCTAGAGGAGGTGATTTTGGAAGGGTGTGTAAACAGGTTTCAGAGAGTGTGTCCAGAGTGTCGCAGGCCAGGGAGCAGTAGACCTCTGTGAAACCACATGTGAAGGATCTGAGAGGGAGACGCAGCCTATGAGGTCAGAGCATAGAGGGAAGGCATTGGAGGCACTCAGGCCATGCTCAGGAAATTAGCATTTCTTCCACATGCAATTGACAGTCCTTAAATTAATGTAAGAGCCAGGGGAGATAATGGTATTTCTTTTATTTTGGGGTGTTCTGAAGGATGGATTCTAAGGGACAAAACTAAGACGAAAGCCAGTCAGAGGGCTTAGGGAATTTCTGGAACGAAATCTGGGTGACCAAGTGACCCCTGGAGTTAGCAACATGGGAGACATTGGTGCCTCCGGCACCAGAGACCAGAGACCCTGAGACCAGAGAGGGCAGAAGAGGAGCAGGTAGCAACGCAGATGGCAGCAGACGTCTCTTTGTAGAAGTAAGTTGGACAGGAAGGAGAAAAGATCAGGAGAAATGTTTTCCTCTATTTTTGTTTTTATTTTTATCATCAAGAGTCATGAGAAAATAACCCAATCATCAGCATGAAAGGGAAGAGAGGGCACAAGGGAAGGCTTAGGGGTCCAGACCAGGTGGAGGAGAAGGCCACAGAGCTGCACGTGTCCCCTTCGTTACTCCCACATGCTCGGGTGAAGTCCTGTGGCTGCGGAGCTGGAGTCACTGAGGCCCAGTGATCCCTCTGACTGATCTAGCACATTTCCCTGGAGTAATTCAAGTCACAGACACTGCTCTCTCACTTATATATCTGGCCCTTATACTTAAGAGTAAAAAATCCTCATTTTTCATTTGAGGACACTGAAACCCAAAGTGCTTAAAAGATTATAAAGCCCAACCAAAACCTAAATCCACGTGTTCTTATTTTACTGTTTTTCCTTAGACTACACTATTGCCTACGTTTTCTAAATCAGGAAAGAGAAGACAATGGTGTAAGCGTGTACACACACAGGCACACATACATCCATACACACACCCTGAATTCCCTTTGATGTGGGCTTTTTCCCTATTATTGAATATTCATCTCATAACATGAACCAAGGATCAAGTCTTCATGAATCTCTGGTATAATTGCATCTGAAGTGGAGCAAAAAAAAATGCATTTTTTTAACCATAATGAGCATATTTCTATGACTCAGTAAATTCCCAAATGGAAACAACTGTCTCAGTTGAATAACACAAGAGAGAGACATAATGTTAAATAGAGGTGTTTGGGATCTAGAACTTCACAAAAGCAATCTTTAGTCATCACTACTGTCTCTAAGAAACAATTAATCCCATTAATGGGATTTTAGCAAATAATAAGTAAAATATATCCATTCAACATAATTAGGCATTCTAGTTTAAGCAGGTTGCTTCCTCATACTAAGTTGTTGGAGTTGCCTGCTAGCTTAGTGTTGTTGCGAATGCTGTTTACACTGCTGCCCGGAGTAACCTTCTGAAGGACATTTAAAGCTTGTGAGATCTGAAGTTCAGTGTTAGGTACCTGGAGGTTAGCATTCCGTGCACTTTTGAGGGGTATCATGAGGTGGTGTCAATGCAGCCGCCCTTCCTAATCACTCTGCTGGGCTCCCAGGCCAGCAAACACAGCATGACACAGCACCCAGCTCCCCCAAAACCAGCTCCCCTCTCTGCTCGCAGGGCCTGCCACATGGAGGATAACAGACCCGAGTCTGTGGAGAGATGGAGAAAAGAAAGCACCGCATGCAGTCCATCAGCTAATGTTCTGAAATGACTCTGAACATTTTGGGGGGCCAGCTGTCATAAAATGTATCCGTAATGACCCAGAGGCCAACCAAGAAATGAGCCTTCCAATTACATCAGTGGCTTTAGTAGATGCGCCAAAGTAATTAAAACCCCAGCTTGACCTTGGGAGGACTGACTTATTAAGATTTTTGTGAAAGGGGGGAAATTAGCTACAATTATTTTTTAAAGGAGACCTTTTTAAAAGTGTATGGCATTGCTGTCTTATGTGCAATCGGGTAAGATGACCGCCCTTTGTCCATAGCAAAAAATAAAAAGGTCTTCCCCTTTAAGAAACTCTTTATTAGATTTAACAAGCTAGTGAGGATATTCTTTATTTTTTATATCAAGAGCTTATAATAGCACAGGGATATTATTAAAAACCTCGTTTGATCATTTCCCCAGATTGTCCATCTGTTTAAACCTAGAAGCCATGTAATTTGGATTGTAAAATCACATAAAGAAATTAGCTTTCGAAAAACTCCTTTGAAAAACAATAGTTTATGCTTTATTTAGGAGAACTCTATATTCCGAATTGCTACGTCATGTATAGATCCAGAAAAACCAGCAGACACCACTGTGTGAAGAAGCAAAGAGAATCCAGCCTTAATTTACTCACATAACAAAAGAGGAGAAACTCATTGTCCCTGATTGAACATAATGTGGTCATTTTTCAGACTGCACAGCCAAGAAATGCTCTTCAGTTATGTCAGCCCACACATCTATGCACGTTTTTCCAACTAGCATGGACTTGATTTGAAAATGAGAATCTTTCACAGGTTGAGATGCTTTTTATATTGTCTTTTGCAAAATCACATGAAAAAATTATCTTGATTTTTTTATTTAATGTAATCCTTCAATTCGGTTTTAGTTGCAGCATTAAGAAAGAAACTGAATAATGTTTGAATATCTTAACAGAGAAAGCTCAGGCTGAAACGGGGAAGATCTAAGCGATGAGGCAGAACAGGGTATGTGTCATGCACAGCAATTACGCCCGACTCTCTTGAGAAGTGCAGTAAGCAAACGGCTTTCAGGCGCTCAGTGTGCAGTGATATCTCCCCCAGACAGATGCTGGGCGGGACGACAGCACTGAGCTCAGACGATTTATATTTTTTTAAAGTTCGAGGTTTGAAATTTGTTTCTTTGATTGTTATTTTTTTTTTTTTTTTTACAAACGTGCTTGTTTCCCTAACCGTGTGAACCTGTGACAGAGCTGTGATCTGATCTGTGATCTGATCTGTGTGGTGCAGCCACTATCAACTTCTCCTTTCGTACTTTTCTTTACATTCATTTTTTTCAATATCAAGATTAAAATCTTAGCATTCTATGCACTGTGTTCTTTTCCTTCTGGGATCACGATCTTCGAATTTTTTAATGGACATTTACAATTGTACTTTTGTTAAAAGTTCTACTTTTGGGGGGAGAGTGTAATGACCTTAGGTTCCTATCCCATTCTGACATTATTATTATTCACTCATTTGCATCAAAGTGGATTGAATCTTGAAGAATCTGTGCCTAAATGCAAGAAGGAGAAATAATTTGAATACAAAGTAGAATATTATTTTATTACATTTTGAGGAAACCCTCCAGTGGCCTCAGAGCACCACGAACTGCTTCTGTGTCCGGATGACCTCATCCGCCCCCACCCCACTCCCTGTTCCCACCTTGCTGCCCCACCTCTTTTGTCTGTGTCTTGGTCAAGTTCAGGACCAGGAGAAGAGAAGCGGTGGTAGGGATGACAGTGAGAAGTGTGAATTCCAGGGTTTTGCTCAACTGCAACATCTGCTGCCTTTTCCTAACTTTGTGCTGAACTAGACTCTTCACCTACAAAGAGGCATTTTGCTGACTTTTTACAAACTGAACAGACTGAGAAATGCCTACTGGGCCTAGTGGCCCCAGCTCAGCACCCTCCCAGCCAGCATCCTCCCACCCCCCCCCCAAGGGCAGCACTGAGCCTGCAGGGCAGGGACCCGAACAGCCTGCCCTTTGAACTGACCTCAGTAGAGTCATTTGGGGAATCCTCTTCTGGGCCTGGCTCCCTCCATCCCGCATTAGGCCGCACAGTTCGCCTACGTGACTCCCTGGTTCAAATGTTTAAATCAACCATAGTTTATTTTTCCATCTTACCCCATGGTATTTGAATGCTGGCAATCAGGACTCTTACAAATGGCACGGTGCTGAGTGGGCCCACGGGGGCATAGCTGTGCTCACTGTTCTGGCACCTAGTGGTCCAGGGTGTGTGTGTGTGTGTGTGTGTGTGTGTGTGTAAGTGCCTGTGGACTGAAGCTCAGAAAGAGGCCGTGTGTGCCATCCAGTGCACTGCGGGGAGGGCTGGTGTGTCTACCAGGCAAGCAGCCACTCACCTTGCTCTCTTTTAACTGGCCCCTCTGCACATTCTGGGGCCAGGATACCTAGTACTCAAGAAGAGGGTTGCTCTACCCAGAGGACCTCCTGAGTCATGAAGGGGAGCTGCTTGCTTGCTCTTTGTAGGATTACTCAGGGGCCCACTCATGCTGGGCTCCCCTCATTTCCAAACACTCATTCCTTTTCTGTTCTCTAGAAGGTGATAGAAAAGCAAATTTCAAAATCGAATCTTGCCCCCAAGGTGTTTCCAAGCTCTGGGGAATAGAAATATCTCTAATGCAAATTAGAATGGGATGAGATTCATTTTCAAAACATCAAAGATTATCTTTTAATACTGGTAGCTTGTATAGGTTAAACAGTATTTTCCAGAATATTTGATTAAATATAATTTGACATTTCCCCAGTACGTCCCTTTATAAAATTGTGTAAATCCGAACTGGGTCTAAACATCCATCAGCCTGTCAGTGACAAACATCAGTTCAGATGAAATACTGGGGGGATCTAATCTTTTCCATGCTGTGAAGGCAGGGTGCCTACGTCCACAGCAACACATTTATTCAGTCACTTAACAGACACTGTGTGCCCCTCCCTCCACCCTTTGGGTTACGCCTTAAAGCCTTTCTTTGGTTTCTCAGCTGAGATCTCCCAGAGCTAGTTCTGTCCTTGGTTATTATTTATCCAGGGATGATTTGTTTAGCTGATTTTGTGACAACTGCTATCCCCGACACTGGGATGAGGAGACCCCCACACAGTCCCCATCCTCTCAGCATTTACAGACTCAGGGAAGGAGTTATATTGTTCACATGCTCGCACAATATAATGGGGATGGGTCCAGCTACAGCCTCAGAGTGAGAGCTTATTTGGAAGACTGACCTTTGCAGAGGCGCCTGTTGAGTTAATCACTCTGGATTAGGGTCCTGAATCCAATGTTTGGCATCTTTATCAGAGAAAGGACAGGCAGACACAGATCAAAGACAGACACACAAGGAAGAAGGTGTGCAAGCTGGAGGCAGGACTGGGTGATGCACCACCAGCCCGGGAATGCCGGGAATCACCAGAAGCTGGAAGAGGCCAGCGGGCTCTTCCTTGAGCCTTCTGTGGGAGCAGGGCCGGGGATAAACCTTTGTTTCCAGCTTGCTTGCTGAGAGGTTTGCAGTATCTGTTGTTTTAGGGTGCTGGCCCATGGTAATGGATTACAGCAGTCCTAGGTTCTGACCCACATGAACAGCAGTATTATGTGGTTCAATTTAACATGTTATGAACTTGTAAGAGGAAGACTTTGTTGGTCAGAGGAAAATTCTCTAAGAAATTATGAGGGGAACTGAAAAACAAGTTGAAGTTAATGGAATTTAAGAGAGAGAATGTGGAAGAAGGGCCCAGCAGAGGGCATGGCAGGTGCAAAGGGCCTGAGGCCCAGGGTCCACCCACCTCTGAGGAACCTGAAAGATGTGGCTGAAATGTAAGGCAAGCTGAGGCTTCCCAGGTGTGAAGGAGCCAAAACAGACCTCAGAGCCTAGATTAAAAGAGTTAGGTATTTGTTTGAAGAGCAGCGTGATACTACTGAAAGGTTTTAAGATGAAAATTGAGAAGATTCCTATAACCACAGAATGGAGAACAGACTAGAAACGGCCAACCCAGAGGGACCGTAATGGGGAGTACAGGAGCCCAGGCTGTGACTTTGATCAGGCGGGTGCTGTCAGGGATGGAATAGTGGTCAGGCTGGGAGGATTTAGGAAAGAGCTTGGTGTTTCCTCCTGGGCCATGGGTCCCAACTCAGGCACCATTTGCCCTCGGGTTTCTTTGAAGAAAAGAACACTCATAAAACAAGCGATTCAGTCCTAGTACATCAGGGGGCCCCGTGATAACGTCATAATCACCTGTAGCCATTCTGCTACCTAAGAAATGGAAGTCAAAGGAGCGCCTTCAATTTTCTTCTTGTGCTTCCCTTTGCTTCTTTCCTGCACTCTGTTAACATCCCCCCAGATCACCATTACACTTTATTGTCGTCGTCTGTGATAGAGCCATCTACCTGATTACCAAGTAGACTGGGCCAGGGCAAGTGCAGTGACATTTATTTTAACAGCCCCAGAAACAACACAGGACCTGCCTCTGGGA
>JAJEJO010051084.1:0-63143 GCA_020662805.1 Glaucomys volans | reverse complement strand
TATGTTTTTGTATTTGTTAAGAGTAGCTTTGTGGCATAACATATGGTCTATTTTAGAGAAGGACCCATGCGCTGCTGAGAAGAAAGTGTATTCGCTTTTTGATGGATGGAATATTCTATATATGTCCGTTAAGTCCAAATTAGCGATTGTGTCATTGAGTCCTATAGTTTCTTTATTCAATTTTTGTTTAGAAGATCTGTCCAATGGTGAGAGAGGAGTGTTAAAGTCTCCGAGTATTATTGTGTTTTGGTCTATTTGATTCCTGAAATTGAGAAGGATCTGATTGACATACATGGATGCGCCATTGTTTGGTGCATAAATATTTATGATTGTTATGTCCTGTTGATTTATGCTACCTTTAAGCAATATGAAATGTCCTTCTTTATCCCTTCTGACTATCTTTGGTTTGAAGTCTGCTTTGTCTGAAATGAGAATGGAAACCCCAGCTTTTTTGCTCAGTCCGTGTGCATGGTATGCTTTTTCCCAACCTTTCACCTTTAGTCTGTGGGCATGTTTTTCTATGAGATGAGTCTCTTGAAGGCAGCATATCGTTGTGTCTTTCTTTTTAATCCAGTCTGCCAGTCTATGTCTTTTGATTGATGAGTTAGGCCATTTACATTCAGGGTTATTATTGAGATATGACTTGTATTTCCTGTCATTTTAGCTTTTTTAGGGTTTTTAGCTTAACTTTGTTTCTCCTTTGATTGACTCTTTCTTTAGGGTAGTCCCTCCCCATGATGACCAAGATTGTTATTTTTCGTTTCTTCCTCCTCATCCGCTCCCGGATGGCAGCTGCCTGCGGCGGGGCCGAGCCCAGCCCAGCAGAGTTGGCTCCGGAGCGGCGACTGGGGACCACCTATATGTGCCTTGAATATAAAATCTCGTTGAGAGTCATATTCCTGCTGTTTGAATCCCGAGCAAGTAGGAATCCACGGAGCAAGTAGGAATGCAGCCTTCCTCTAGTCTGCCATCTTGGATCCTCCGTGTATTCTTAATTCTTGCCATTCTGACTGGAGTGAGATGGAAACTCCGTGTAGTTTTAATTTGCATTTCTCTAATTGCTAGAGATGTTGAACATTTTTTCATATATTTGTTGATGTTTCATATTTCTTCTGTGAAGTGCCCATTCAGTTCCTTTGCTCATTTATTGATTAGGTTATTTATTTATTTATTTATTTATTTATTTATTTATTTATTTATTTTGGTGTTAAGTTTTTTGAGTTCTTTAAATATCCTAGAAATTAATGCTCTATCTGAGGTGCAGGGGGCAAAGATTTTCTCACATTCTTGATTGTTTCCTTTGCTGTGAAGAAGATTTTTAGTTTGCTACCTTCCCAATTATTGATCTTGATTTTACCTCTTGCACTTTATGAGTCTTGTTTAGGTAGTCACTTCCCAAGATGACATGATGGAGAGTTGGGCCTATATTTTATTATAGTAGCTGCAGGGTCTCTGATATAATGCCTAGGTCTTCAATCCACTTTTACTTAAGCTTTGTGCAAGTGAGAGAGAGAGGTTGAATTTCATTCTGCTACATCAGGGTTTTCAGTTTTTCTAACACCATTTGTTGAAGAGGCTCTCTTTTCTCCAGTGTATGTTTATGGCACTTTTGTTTAATATAATTGTATTTATGTGGGTTTGTCTCTGTATCTTCTCTTCTGCTCCACAGGTCTTCATGTCTGTTTTGGTGCCAATACCATGCCATTTTTGTTACAATAGCTTTGCAGTATAATTTAAGGTCTGGTATTGTGATGCCTCCTGCTTCACTTTTCTCACTAAGAATTGCTTTGGCTTTTCTTGGCCTCTTATTTTTCAAAATGAATTTCATAATTACTTTTTCTGTTTCTATGAAGAACATCATTGAAATTTTAATAGAAATTGCATTAAATCTGTATAGTACTTTTAGTAATATGGCCATTTTGATAATATTAATTCTGCCTATCCAAGAGCATGGGAGATCTTTCCATCTTCTAAATTCTTCTTCAAATACTTTCTTTAATATTTTGGAGTTTTCATTGTAGAGATATTTCACCTTTTTTGTTAGATTGATTCCAGGACTGCAGATTTTGAAAATTAACACTGAACCCCAAAAATCTTTCTATATATTTCTATATCTACACTTAACTTGTGACCTGAGAGTAGTAAAACCCATGAGTATAATATTTTGTCAATGTGATGCTTGCTTCCTTAGATCTTTGACCCAAAGATATTGTGAAGCAGAAAGAGCTTTTGCATGATACGTTTTAGAGTTCCTATTTTATAGTTTATATAATGGATCTTTCTTCATGATTTGTTTCTTGTTATTTTCAAACTTAACTTGAAGAATTTCAAGAAATGTCCTTTTTTCTCTGTGTTTCTCTCTCTGAGATTTCAATAATATTATTTTGCTAAGAAAAAACATAAAAGACATTTTAATTCTTAGTAAAATTTTCCATTTATTGTGGGGAAAAGTTTTAGCCTAATGGCCTATCTCAACAGCAAATGGTATGAAATAGAGAAAAAGAACTACTTTGAATGGAAAATAATTTAGATGTTACTTCTAAAAACACCCACAGCTCTACCTTCAAAGCACACAGCATCAGGCATAGTATAGATGCCTAATAAGTTTAAGTTAAAATTATTATTATCTGTAATTATAGATATTTTATATGTATAATTTAAATAGTAAATATTTTCTTCAGCAATAAATCACTGGAGAAATTCTTATAAAATTATTTAAAATCTAGAAGGTAGGATCTAAAACTACTAAATATTGATATATATGTAGGATAAATATTTCTAATTATAAAAATTAAAATATCAAAGATATTTGTGGGTGTGAGTTTAGGGTATGCATAAAAACAAAAAAGATTCAAAGTTAACTGATTTTTTGTAAGTGATATGATTTGAGATTAATTTTACACATAAGATTTTTCTAGGGTTTTGAAATAATATATAAACATAAGGTGTAAAAATATTTTAAAAAATCAAGGAGTATTTAAAATTAGAAATCACTTCCAAATATCAATTATAATAAATCAAAATTCCTAGCATTTTTGAAAGTGCATTTACATAATGGAATTCTGTGAAATGTATATCCTATTTTTTTCTTTTAATTTTAATTTTTTTTATTTTTACAGACTTCATTTTGATTCATTGTACACATATGGGGTACAAATTTTCATTCCTATGGTTGTGCATGATGTACATTGATATCATTCTTGTTTATCACACATGTACATAGGGTAATGATGTCTGTCTCATTCCACCATTTTTCATACCCCTACCCCCTCCTCTCATTTCCCTCTCCATAATCTAAAGATCCTTCATTCTTCTCTCACCCCCTCATCATCATCCATTTATCAGGGAAAACATTTGGCCTTTGGTTTTTGGGGTTTGGCTTATTTCACTTAGCATGATAATCTCCAATTCCATTCAATTATCTGCAAATGCCATAATATTATTCTTCTTTATGGCTGAGTAGTATTCCATTGTGTATATATACCACGTTTTCTTTATCCATTCTTCTGTTGAAGGGCATCTAGGTTGGTTCCACAGTCTAGCTATTGTGAAATGTATATTCTTAAATTCTGTGATACAAGAATGTCTTTTCAATTTTTTGAGATTCACAATGTATATAATCATAGTAAATATTCTGAGAAATTCTACGGAACTAAAAGTCAGCATTCTCTAAAATGCTTATACAGTTGAGCCTTTTTCCAGGTATAGTTAGTGCGCACAATTAGACACAGTCCTTTGCATGTGGGATACGATACATGTATTGGACATGTACCTAAAGTAGTAGAGATTGCTCTTCTTACAATAAAAAAGTGATAATTGTATGAATCCTGATTTTAAAAAGATACACCAACATCCTTTACCTTGATAAAAAATTTCTATTGATAATTTAGCCTCTGGCTTATTAAAAATATATCTCGATGATTATCAGAAAGAAAAGTTCTAACTTGATAATATTTATTTTATTTTTCTCTCCCTTTATGGTATGATATTAGATCCCTCAGGCTTGAAATATTTTTACCAGTGAAATATAATTCATGTGTTTCTAAACTTCAAGTAAAAAGGAAAGTATAAATAGACTTATATGTCATTACTAAGACAACTTTGTCTTATAGATCTGCAAAGCAGTAAGATTACAGAAAATTAAGTTCTAATAGAGTAATAAAGAAAATTTAAGTGCAAAACTTAACAAGAAGACAAAGTATATGTATAATGTGCTCTTTATCTTCTAATCCATTTTAATTTGCCCCAAAGTTTATGTGATGGAATTAAACACTCTCTGTACTTAGTTTGATACAGATTCTATCAATCTATTATATGACTCCCTCAGAGAGAAGAGAATTTGCTTTGGTTTTCAAAACTTTCAAAATGCTCTCACTGATTTAATTAGTTATTTATGCCTCAGTTTTTAAGATGAATCACTCTACGTTTTAAGAGTGTTATATTCACTAAAGAAAATGCAAAAGGGCCCTTATTGCACTCTGTGGTTTTGCTCAGAGTCATCCTTTAAATTATAAGTGCTGCTTCAACAGGTTATTGTCTTCTTCTGTGCTTTTAGAGAGTGAATGAATAATCCCCAAACTGTCATCAGTAGGATCCATTGCCATTATTAACCACATATCACTGACAAAGGAAATTTACTATTGATTTAAAATCTGAGTAGAGATATAAGGCAAGTGTCCCTTGTAGCAAATGAATGTTTCTCAGTTCATTCATTAAGAAAATGAGGTACATTCACAAAGATCTCATAAATACACGTATTTCTATTGCAGTCTGTCTTGTATTCCCTGCTCATTAATGTAGTCTATTAATTAAAAAGCAGGTATCTTAGAAGTATGAATGTGTATATATGTATACGTATATAATGATATTGTGTTAATATATTTGAAATATCATTTATAAGGGAGCTTACAGCTGTGTTCCACTTTTAGTGAATAGGTGAAAACTTGTGAGGAGAAGTTAAAAGTGCACACACATAAACACACATGCACAATGCCAAAATAAATATGTTATCTATTTTAATCTGGTTGAAGAAGCTTTGTACTGGCAGTGAGGGGAATATGTCTTCTACTGCTTTCATACTTTTTGAGATCCAACTATATAAAAAATAGTCCTTTTTCAAGGTCTTGAAATTCATGTTAAATGTCAACTATTTACTTACTGAATTTTCTGTTACCTGGATGAAAGTGTGAGGGAACATTGTACCAGGAACTGCCTTACCACCACTCAGTGGATACTCCTGTGAAGGAATCCTTGCTTTCATTGCATTCCACTTGGAATACTTGAAATATGAGCACTAGGTGAGTATCAGCACTTGTGTCCTATGCAAATATGCACATATTCTATATTTGACCTGTGTGTTGGTTAGATTTTCATCACCGTGACCAAAATATCTGACACAAATAACTTAAAGGGGGAAATATTTATTTTGGCTCATGGCTTCAGAGGCTTCAGTCCATGATTTGCTGGCTCATTTCTTTGGATCTTAGACGGGGCAGAACATCATGAAAGAAGGGGAGGAAAGTAGGGCAAAGCTGCTTATTTAATCCCAGCTAGGAATTGGGGAGAGAGAGAGAGAGAGTGAGAGTGTTGGAAGTGGGGCAGGAGAATACCAGGGACAAGATATAGTCTTCCAGGACTTGCCTCCATTGACTACCTCCCTCTAACTAATCCCTACCTCCTAAAATTTCCACTATCTTCCCATAATGCCCCTGATTTTTTAATCCATCTGTGAGTTAAAACACTGAGGTCAGAGTTCTCATGATCCAATCACTTCACAAAAGCTCTACCTCTAAACATTGCTGCCTTGGGGAATGTCTTCCACACAGGAGTCTTTGGGAAGCATTCCAGATCCAAACCATAACAATCTGAAAAAGAAAACCTTAGAACAGGGCATGTAAAAGTTTTAGCAAATGATAGGAACAGATAATTGACATGAATGAAAATGACTTCAGTCATGAAAATTGTCAATGATAAATAATTACTCTAATTCTGTGATTCATTAATTTATTCTGTTTTGCCTAAGGTCTAGCCTGAAGTTTTATCTTACCAAACCTGTTTCTCAAAACCATATTGCATAACCTAAGGCTTAAATTATGTTTTCTTATGAGAAGCCCTTTATATAACACAGAAAGAAGGGATTATTCTCATATTGAGGGAATATGTATTTCTCAGAGTATTAGCATTTTATCTCTGCAACTATTTTACTCAGATTAGAGATAAACCTCCCTACTTACCAACCTCTTGCTGCTCAATCTTTTCTTCTTCCTGCTTACAGTTTATCCAAAATGTTTGAAATCATTACTCTACTTTTATAAAAGGGGTTCTGAAGAATTCTAGTTCTGTCTATATGTGACTGAGCAACTTATCGAATTTACCTCCCAGACCTGGCATTTCTATATTCTTTCTTTAAATACACCCAATATTGTATATTGTGGTTTATGTTTGTGTTCTTTCCCTGAGGAGACTTCTAACTTAGCTTTCCTATTCTCTTAGAAATCCAGAGTTAAGATTTTTAGCAAGAGTCTAAAATATGTCTCCATGCTTTGTGTGAAATCTTCTTGATACCTTCTTTTACTAAACTATGAACCATACACCAGGAATATAGCATGTGACCTGGTGATAGCAATCACATTGCCATAATCATAATCTATAATGTAGTTAAAATATAAACTTATTGACCAATATTGTCAATGATAAAATACAGGTAAATTCCAAATTATTGTGAAAGTGAAAAATAAGGAAATGATCAAACCAATTTAAAGGAAGGAGAGGGTGATTTCACATTAGAAAGAAAAATTTTAAAATAAATAAAATTTCAGCAGAGTGCTATAGAAATAAGACTTGAATCATTACCTCTACACTCCAAAACATATTCTACGTAATAATTCTTCTTGCATTTCATTGTTCAGGTTTGAAATGCATGGGTTCACCTAACTGCCTCAAAAGTGGTTACAAGTCTTGATAAATAAGTGTTAGAGATAAAAAAGATGTTTGTGCCAAAATCTATAATTGTATTTTTTTTAAATGCTTTGAAATTGCAGTTTCATTTGATGTACCAGATCCTCACAAATGTATTGACAGTGTAATCATCTCCTTCAATTACTCATTTGAGATTTTTAAATTGAGCATATAGTCAAGTTGTAGATAATATTTTGGGGCTACTCTTGAACCTCTAGATATTCTTTATTATTATTATTTTTTTATTCACAGTTTATAGAATCTTACATATACATAGGGTAATACTGTCTGTCTCAGTCTACTATTTTTCCTTCCCCCATCCCCTCCATCCCATTTTCCTCCACACCATCCATACTTCCTCCATTCTTTCTTCACCCCCCCATAATCCCTCCCCTGCCCCTGTTATGTATCAGCATCCACTGATCAGAGAAAACATTCGGCCTTTGGTTTTTTGGGCTTGGCTTATTTCACTTAGCATGATACTCTCCAACTCCATCCATTTACCAGCAAATGCCATAGTTTTATTATTTTTATGGCTGAGTAATATTCCATTGTGTATATATAACACAGTTTCATTATCCATTCTTCAATTGAAGGGCATCTAGGTTGGTTCCACAATCTAGCTATTGTGAATTGAGCAGCTATGAGCATAGATGTGGCTGCATCCCTATACTTTGCTGATTTTAAGACCTTTGGGTATAAACTGAGGAGTGGGATAGCTGGGTCAAATGGTGGGTCCATTCCAAGTTTTTTGAGGAATCTCCATACTGCTTTCCAGAGTGGCTGCACCAAATTGCAACTCCACCAGCAATGTACAAGTGTGCATTTTTCCCCATATCCAAGCCAACACTTGTTATTGCTTGTATTCCTGATAATAGCCATTCGAACTGGAGTTAGATGAAATCTTAGGGTGGTTTTAATTTGCATTTCTCTAATTACTACAGATGATGAGCACTTTTTCATATATTTGTTAATTACCTGTATATCATCTTCTGTGAAGTGTGTGCCCAGTTCCTTAGCCCATTTATTGATTGGGCTCTTTGCATTTTTGGTGTAAAGTTTTGTAAGTTCTTTATAAATTTTGGAGATCAGTACTCTGTCTGAAGTGTGTGTGGAAAAGATTTTTTTCCCATTCTGTAGGCTCTCTTTTTCACATTCTTGTTTGTTTCTTTTGCTGAGAAAAAGCTTGTTAGTTTGAATCCATCCCATTTATTGAGTCTTCCTTTTATTTCTTGCGCTCTGATGGTCATGTTGAGAAAGTCTGGTCCTAAGCCAATATGAAGAAGATTTGGGCCTACTATTTCTTCTATTTGGCAAAGAGTCTTAGGTCTAATTCCTAGATCCTTGATCCATTTTAAGTCGAGTTGTACAGGGTGAGAGATAGGAGTTTAATTTCATTTTATTGCATATGGATTTCCAGTTTTGCCAGCACCATTTGTTGAAGAGGCTATCTTTTCTCCACTGTATGTTTTTGGCACCTTTGTCTAGTATGAGATAACTGTACTTATGTGGGTTTGTCTCTGTGTCTTCTATTCTGTACCATTGATCTTTCTGTCTATTTTGGTGCCAATACCATGCTGTTTTTATAACTATTGCTCTATAGTAGAGTTTAAGGTCTGGTATTATGATACCTCCTGTGTCATTCTTCCTGCCCAGGATGGTTTTGGCTATTCTGGGTCTTTTGTTCTTCCGTATGAATTTCATGATTGCTTTTTCTATTTCTGTGAGGAATGTCATAGGAATTTTTATTGGAATTGCATTAAATTTGTATAGCATCTTTGGAAGTATGGCCATTTTGATTATATTGATTCTGCCTATCCAAGAACGTGGAAGGTCTTCCCATCTTCTAAGGTCTTCCTCCATTTTTTTCTTTAATAATCTATAGTTTTTGTTGTAGAGGTTTTTCACCTCTTTTGTTAGATTGATTCCCAAATATTTTATTTTATTTGAGGGTATTTTGAACGGAGTTGTTTTCCTCAATTCCCATTCAGATGATTCATCGCTTATGTAGATAGATGCATTTGATTTATGTGTGTTTATTTTTTATCCTGCTATTTTGCTAAATTCATTAATTAGGTCTAAAAGTTTCCTGGTGGAGTTTTTTTGGATCTTCTAAATATAGGATCATGTCATCAGCAAATAGTGACAGCTTAAGTTCTTCTTTTCCTATCCGTATACCTTTTATTTCTGTGGTCTGTCTAATTGCTCTGGCTAGCATTTACAGCACAATGTTGAATAGAAGTGGTGACAGTGGGCATCTCTGTCTTGTTCCAGTTTTTAAAGGGAATACTTTCAGTTTTTCTCCATTAAGAATGATGTTGGCAGTGGGCTTAACATCAATAGCCTTTATAATGTTCAGGTATGTTCCTACCATCCCTATTTTTTCTAGTGTTTTGAGCATGAAGTGGTGTTGTATTTTGTCAAATGCTTTCTCAACATCTATTGAAATAATCATATGATTCTTAACCTTAAGTGTATTGATGTGATGAATTACATTTATTGATTTCCGGATTTTGAACCAACCTTGTATCCCTGGGATAAACCCCACTTGATCAGGGTGCACTATCTTCTTAATATGTTTTGTAAGCAATTTTCCAGAATTTTGTTGAGGATTTTAGCATCTATATTGATCAGAGATACTGGTCTAAAGTTTTCTTTTCTAGATGTGTATTTGTCTGGTTTTAGTATCAGAGTGATACTAGCTTCATAGAATGAACCCTTCCATAGAAGGGTTCCCTCCTTTTCAATTTCATGAAATACTTTCAGGAGTATTGGTATAAATTCTTCTTTGAAGGTCTGTAGAACTCAGCTGAGAATCCATCTGGTCCCGGACTTTTCTTGGTTGGTAGGCTTTTGATGGCTTCTTGTATTTCATTGCTTAAAATTGATCTGATTAAATTGTGTATGTCCTCCTGGTTCCGTTTGGGAGGATCATATGTCTCTAGGAATTTGTTGATGTCTTCAAGATTTTCTATTTTATTGGAGTATAGATTTTCAAAGTAGCTTCTAACTACTTTGTATTTCAATGGTGTTTTGTATGTTTTGTATTTCAGTGGTGTCTGTTGTGATATTTCCTTTATCATCACAAATTTTCGTAACTTGAGTTTTCTCTCTCCTTGTTTTTGTTAGTGTGGCTAAAGGTTTATCTATTTTGTTTACTTTTTCAAAGAACCAACTTTTTGTTTTGTCAATTTTTTGAATTGTTTCTTTTGTTTCAATTTCATTGATTTCAGCTCTGATTTTAATTATTTTCTGTCTTCTACTACTTTTGGTGTTGTTCTGTTCTTCTTTTCCTAGGGCTTTGAAATGTAAGATTAGGTCATTGAGTTGTTGACTTTTTATTCTTTTCTTGAATGCACTCAATGCAATGAATTTTCCTCTTAGTACTGCTTTCATAGTGTCCCAGAGATTTTGATATGTTGTATCATCATTCTTATTTACCTCTAAGAATTTTTTTATCTCCTCCCCGATGTTTTCTGTTATCCATGCTTCATTCAATAGCATATTATTTAGTCTCCAGGTGTTGGAGTAGTTTCTGTTTTTTTCTTTTGTCATTGATTTATAATTTCATTCCATTATGATCCAATAGAATACAAGGTAGTATCTCTACTTTTTTGCATTTACTAAGGGTTGCTTTGTGGTATAACATATGGTCTATTTTAGAGAAGGATTCATGTGCTGCTGAGAAGAAAGTATTCACTCATTGATGGATAGAATCTTCTATATATGTCTGTTAAGTCTAAGTTATTCATTGTGTTATTGAGTTCTATGGTTTCTTTGTTTAGTTTTTGTTTGGTAGATCTGTCCAGTGGTGGCAGTGATGTGTTACAGTCACCCAGAATTATTGTGTTGTGGTCTATTTGATTCCTGTAATTGAGAAGGATTTGTTTGATGTACATGGATGGGCCATTTTTCGGGGCATAAATATTTATGATCGTTATGTCTTCTTGATTTATGGTTCCCTTAAGCAGAATGTAATGTCCTTCTTTATCCCTTCTGACTAACTTCGGCTTGAAGTCCACTTTATCCAATGTAAGGATGGAAACCCCTGCTTTTTTACTAAGGCCGTGTGCATGATAGGCTTTTTCCCATCCTTTCACCTTTAGTCTGTGGATGTCCTTTTCTATGAGATGAGTCTCTTGAAGGCAAAATATTGTTGGGTCTTTCTTTTTAATCCAGTCTGCCAGTCTATGTCTTTTGATTGACGAATTTAGGCCATTAATAATCAGGATTATTTTTGAGATATGATTTGTATTCCCAGTAATTTTGGCTTAGATTTGGTTTTTAACGTGACTTGGTTTGTCCTTTCATTGGTTTTTCTTTTAGGATAGTTCCTCCCTTTGATGACTTACATTGTTGTTGTTCATTTCTTCCTCATGGAATATCTTGCTGGGAATGTTCTGTGGCACAGGTTTTCTATGTATAAATTCCTTTAACTTTTGTTTGTCATGGAAGGATTTTATTTCGTCTTCAAATCTGAAGGTTAAGTTTGCTGGATATAGGATTCTTGGTTGGCAACCATGTTCTTTCAGAGCTTGAAATATACTGTTACAGGCCCTTCTAGCTTTTAGGGTCTGGGCTGAGAAATCAGCTGATATCCATATTGATTTCCCCCTATATGTAATCTGATGCTTTTCTCTCACAGCCTTTAAATCCTATCTTTATTTTGTACATTAGGCATTTTCATTATAATGTGTCATGGTATGGATCTGCTGTAATTTTGTGCATTTGATGTTTTGTAAGCCTCCTGTAGTTGAGTTTCCATTTCATTCTTCAGGTTTGGGAAATTTTCTGATATTATTTAATTGAATAGAATGTCCATTCCTTTGATTTGTATCTCTGTGCCTTCCTCAATTCCAATAATTCTTAAATTTGATCTTTTCATGATATCCCATAGTTCTTGGAGGTCCTGTTCTTGATTTCTTACCATCTTCTCTGTTTAGGCAACTTTATTTTCAAGATTCAATATTTTGTCTTCATTGTCTGAGGTTCTGTCTTCTAAGTGATCTAGTCTGTTGGTGATACTTTCCATTGAGTTTTTAATTTGGTTTATTGTTTCCTTCATTGAAAGGATTTCTGCTTGGTTCTTTTTCAGAATCTCTATCTCTTTGTTGAGGTGATCTTTTGTTTCCTGTAGTTGCTCTTTCAGCTGCTTATTGGAATGGTCAATCATTGCCTGCATTTGCTCTCTCAACTCATCATTTGCTTCTCTGAACATTTTAATCATGTATATTCTGAACTCCTTTTCTGGCATTTCTTCTACCATGCTGTCATTCAATTCTATTAGTGTAGAATCTTGGTTTGTTTGGAACACTTTCTTCCTTTGTTTTTTCATATTGTTCATGTATCTTCCCCTCTAGCAATGCAGATCTAGGGTATTATACTTTCTACCCTATAGGCTTATAGTGACCCTATAGTTTTCTGAAACCTCTTCTTTAAGGGGAAGAATTAATATTAGCAACACTCAGTACAGACAATATGCAGCTGTAAACCAAATAGCCCCTATGAAGAGTATTGCTACCATAGTTTTTTTTGTTAGAATATTGTTACAATATTGTCATAATAAACAGAGAGGATGAGTTTAATTATTATCTACAGTATAACAAACAGATTTGCAATGAGGAATACAGTTTCTAATGGAGGACAAAGAGGCTGGGGAGGGATGTAGGCTGTAATTGTTAACAGTGTAAGAAAAGTGTATGAAGAAGTTCTAGATCATAGGAAGAGTGAAAGTGTAGTCAGAAGAAGTTGGTTGTTAGCATGAGAAAAGTGAGAAAAAGCCCTTGAGGAAAGAGGTAAACAAAAGGAAAGTAGAGAGCAAGAAAAGTAAAGAAATAAAAGTTTAAAAGCTATCACAAAAGAGAAAAAAAAAAAACTACACTATAACCGTCATATACTATTCAAACTTCCCAGTCTTTAGTAACCTGAGGCATGAGAGGTACCTGACAATGAGCTTCCAGACTCCAGCAGGCATCTCAGGATAGGATTTGCCCCACCTAATGACAGTTTCCCCTTCTCAGATAATCCAAGATGGCTACACTGGCTTCCAAACGTGTTGGCAAATGGAGAGATGCAGCGCAGGGCGTGGGCACCAAGACTATGTGGGGAGCAGTCAGTCAGGTTGCCCCTGGAGGTGGTGTGCTGTCAGTCCAGCTGGTGGTCCTGCAGCTCTGGACTTTTTTTCCCCCAAAATGGCGGCAGCCATGTGTAACCAAACCTGTGGGTACTGATGGTGGACTTCCAGGCAACAGCAGGCAGCTGGCGATCCACTGAAGGTCTGCAGGCTCTGCAGGCTACTGGCAGATGATCGGCAGATGAACCTTGGTTGGTGGGTGATGGGTAGGTGAAAGGCAGGTGATGGGCAGGCCAGAGGCAGGCAAACAGGCAAGTGAGGGATGATAGGTGGCGGTCAGTGAGCAATCTGCACTCAACTGTAGTCACTATGCTGGTAGACTGCGGGTGATAGAGGTAGACAGATGTGGTAAACAGCAGGGGACCAATGAGGAATAAAGACTGCTTCATGGAGAAACAGAATTTCCTCTGTTTGAGTCCTGAGTTATGGAGCCACAAGGAACGCAGCCTCCCTCTAGTTCGCCATCTTGAATCTCCCCTAGATATTCTAATTATAGTTCCTCCTTGACTTTTATTTACTTTGGTCTTTAGCAACATTTTCCAAGCACTTGATTTGGAAGTTCCTGGTAAAGAGTGACATTTTCCTTCCTAAGTGAGTCAAGTCTCCTTTCTCTAGTGTGTTATTTTGTGAAAGTCAAGCAAATAGTTTGAGCTACAGTGATCTCTCCACCAATGATTTAATCTTTAGATTCTTAATCAAGTCTCCAGATACCAGGAGGAAGCCTCGCTTCCTCAGGCTTTAATCCTTAATGGCAGAGGTAACTTTAGACAATCCATTTTGCTTCTTCTCAGCTTCCTATGATCCAGGGAGATTCACTCAGGAGGGAAAATGTCTCTTTATTACAGTGAAGTCCAAAAACATCTGAACCAAGTGCTTTCCAGTTTCCTGCATTCATATACTCAAACTCAGTGTTCACATGCTGCTTCACAGATTATTATACAGTCCAGACATTTAAAAAAAACCCACATAAAATCTTATAATGAGAACTTTACTAAGCCAATGACCACATTTTTAGATTGCAAATCCCAAAAGACTGAGAGAACTAGCATTTCTTTACCTTAGGGAGAAATAGAGTTGGATTTGGGAGTAGATACAAGTAAGGAGATATTACAAGAATTTTGAAGATGACTTCAAGCTCTTTAGTTGTTTGGATTAGTAAAATGGAATTCTACATTAAAACCATACTTTATAATGAAAAGAAGGAGCAAGACCTGAAATCCAATCCATCATTCTACATTTTGTGCCCACCACTGCTACTTATCTCTTGAACCTCACCTATGCAGATAGCATAGTTTTAAAGCTGTGTTCTAATGTGTGTGGTGGCATGTGCCTGTAATCCAACTATTCCAAGGCCAAGGTAGAACAATTGCAAACTGAAGCCAGGAGGAAAAAGCAGAGAAGAAATAGTTTAAAAACTTATAGCTCAGCTAAAAATGTGTGTATAAGTTTGGAGCCAAGGAAGATGTGATTGTTGATATTATTATTGTCCCTCAGGAGAAGCTAAATACTTTGTACAGAGTCAATAAGAAAGATGCCTTAATGGCATCTCAGGAATCAGCAAGACCACACTCATCATGGCAGGCTCAAGGATGTAAAGGTGAAAACTCAGTTAAGAAACGGACACACTGTTTGCACTGGACTATCTAGAAAATTGTTTCCCCAGGATTCATTTCACTGTGCTCAGCCACCAGGCACTTAGCAGCTATTGGATCCATGGTCCAAGGGCGTCTGGCTACGGCTCAAGGTGGCAGCAGACCTTGGTGTAGGCCACCTGGTGTTTGATGTGCACGAATGCAGAATGTTGGATTTAATAGATCATGGAGAATTCCATTGAGAATTCCAAAGAAGTCCTTGGAGGCCAGGCAAAGTATCTTGGGGTCACAATGCCTACAGGCAGCTCCTGAAAGCATGTGTGAAGCTGTGAGAGTAAAGTTAAAGTTAAGTTGAAGACCCCAAGAATTAAGAGATGCCGTAATGTGGAATGTCTGCCAAGGAAAACTTCTAACTATGGAAAGAGCCAGCCTAAGGGAAAGGCCCAGCCTAAGGGAAAGGCCATTTGAGCTACAACCAGGGAGGCCAAAGGGCTG
Organism: Glaucomys volans; assembly: GCA_020662805.1. NCBI lineage: Eukaryota > Metazoa > Chordata > Mammalia > Rodentia > Sciuridae > Glaucomys > Glaucomys volans. The sequence continues at coordinate 47,966 of JAJEJO010051084.1, read as the reverse complement.
GGGATTCCCAAGTCCTTTGGAGATCACATCTTGTTACTTTGTACCCAGATGCCGCATGTGGAGATATAGGACTTGTTTGCCCAGCCAGTATGTAACCTGCTACTGATTTTTACAGGGGTTCATAGCTAAGTTTGTCTTACATCTCAGAAGAGACTTTAGACTCAAACTTTTGGGCCATGCTGGAATTGTAAAACTTATGGTAATTCTGGAAGATAAACTAAACTTTTGTACTTTGAGATAAACATGAACTTTTGAGGGCTCAGGAATGTTTTGATTTGGATATGAGGTAGTCCACCCTAAAAAGTTCTTGCTCAATGAGGCACTGATGTTCCAAGGTGAGATGATTAGATTATGAGAGCAATAACCTAATTGGTGGATTGATTCATTTGATGGATTAATAATTTGAATGGATTACTGAGCAGTAACTGTAGGTAGGTGGGGCATTCCTGGAGGAGGGAGGTCACTGGGGAAATGCCCTTGTGGATTTTAGCTTGACCTGTCTCCCAGCCCCGCCTGCTTTCTGACTGCCAAGATGTGAACAACTATCCTCCAACATGCCCTTCCATCAAGATGCTCTGCTGCACCTCAGGAGTACAGCAGTGGAGTTGGTGAACCATGAAATGAAGCTCTGAAACCATGAACTCAAAATAAACTTTTCCTCTTTGAGTTATTCCTGTCTGATAGCTTGGTCAAAGTGACAAAATCTAACTAATATATTCATGTATGTTGAAAAATATTCAGAACTCCGTTTCAAGTAAATATTAATATTGGGTAGATTCTTTTAATTCTTCTTGTACAGAGAGAGAATACCATCTATTCCAGAGTCTGTATGTGTGTGCATGTGTTTGTGTGTGTGCATGTTATAATAAGAGGAAGCAAAAAATTCCTTCTATGATAAATGACAAAGAAAACAGTTTGCTCTATCTTTAATGAAATGGACAAAAAAATGCACAGTAGAGATTCCTGTTTTAGTAAAACTACTGAGACCAACATTACAAATGTGGTAAAAATATTTCAGAATTCGTCAAGATAAAATCATTAAATAGATCCCCAAATATCCAACAACTGACCCAATGCAAAATTTTGAGATATTAGTCATAAAGTGAGTTTTTGTTGTCACTATTTTTAAATTCTGCTTGTGAAAAAAATGTAATTTGCTTAGTAATTTTGGTCTTTTTTCTCTTTAGAAATCTTCAGATGCAGATGCCTGCTTTTATATCCCATTTGATATTGTGCTATGTGGGGGGAGAAGAGACCAGCATATACATTCTCCGAGTCTTAGTTTCTAGATGTATAAAGTGTTCATAATAATGCTACTTGCCTCATAGAGCTTTGTACTGTTAGTGAATTTATTCACATAAAGAACTCAGCATGATTTTAAGCATTTGGTAAATGTTCAGTATGTTTTTGCTATTAGTCAATTCTGGGATAGCTAGTATATTATAGATTTTTAAAAGCTAACTCAAATTGTTTTGGAATGGGACAGGGAATAAATACATATCAATTTCCATGCCTGTTTGCATACCCAGGTAAGTGAAATACTTTCTTTAAAAGGTTATACCATGTCAGAAATTCCCCAGGACCATGACTCTTCTGAGTCTATTTTGTTTTAATCTATACAGACTGAGTCTATTTATCTAGAACTGAGTCTCCCCAGGCCCTACTCTCACTGTTGATATAATTCTCACATATCATCTTTAACAGAGGAAAGGGCACTTGTTTCTATGCTGTCTTTACCAAATACTCAGAATTAATTAAAATATGTAATTATTGTATAGCATATATAATAAACATGTTTGTACATTAAAAGGATAAAGCACACAAATTAAACTAAGAAGAAACCAACAAAATTACTTTAAAAAATTCCAGCTTATAGAGTCATTTTTTTGCTTTTATTCAGCTCTTGTTGGAAGCTGTGAACAAACTGTGGGCATGCCTGAGCCATCTCTAAAGCAAAGGTAGGTTCTTTAGAGAACTCTGGTTATTATCTTACTGATCTGAGACTCCAAACGTCTTGCTCCAGGAAAATTCTGTGGAGCTGCGAAATTCATTGGCTCAGCCCTAGGTTCAAACGCAACTCCCTAAGGTAGAGAGAGATACCAGTGCCCCAACTAGCCTTGTGGCTCCAGCTGTCTGGAGAAGGAAGAATTACTGTGATAAATTAAGTAATAAATCCCTAATCAGGCCAACTTCCCCACAGCTTCTTGCCTCTTCTTTACGTTGAAGAACTCCTCCTCACAATAAGTTCCTTTGGTGTGTTTCACTATAAATAAAGCACTCCCGGTCTTTTCCTCTATGTTGAGATCAGACCCATCTGGTCTTTTCTACCAGTCAAACCCCTACTTTCAATATATAGATTTCTGTGTCCTTTGCTTTATTTCTTGATACTACTCTTCCATCCTTCATTTCTAGCCAGCCCACACCTCCAAGATTTATTTCTTCCCTCCCCACACAGGGCATAGTGGACAAGTTCTTTTCAGTGGATTTTCTAACTTTAGAGCATGATATTTATAATATAAAATAACTTGAACAAGAAAAACAGTATAGTAAATGTCTGTCTGCGTTTTGATTTGATACAACCATATGTGCCCGTGGTACTATTTGAGAATGTCTCTAGGAAAAGGAAACATATGAATAACAAGAGAGCTCTGCTTTTAAACTGGCTGGCTTTGATTTAGTGTTACATTTCTACCTTGTTTTATGAGTTCTGTAATATCAGCCTATTTGGTTCATAATGAATAAATGATGAATAATTCATGACATGTAAAAATTAATCAGGGATGTCTGATTTTAGAAACCTTATTCTGAAAAAAAAAAATACAAGGCCTCCCCATAGATCATGAGGTACATTTTATAAATAACATGGATTTTTTTTGTTGCAATTAGTTTAAAATACAATATATTCTATAACATCAAAAGCAACCTCGTAAGTAAAAGCATTTATCTGAATAGACATGTTATAAGCATGTGTAGATTTATGCATGGAATTTAATAAAATCATGAACAGACAAACAATCTTGCCCTGCTTTTTCCATCTAATTTTAAATCGTACTGAATAATAAATCAATTGAACTGATGTCTTGTATAAGGTACTGAGTCCTTTGGAGAAATAATACTATTTCTTATGAATTCTATAACCTTGGAAAAAAGAATTATGATTTGTAATGTGGGTAATGCTTTTTAGTGTTCCATGAAAGTATTTCAAATCCCCAAATATGAAAGAGAGAGAACTATGCCTACTTCAAATGTTATCTAGTTCTAATATCCTTACCAAGATTTCATCCACATAAGGGACCTGCAATTATTTGAATGTCCCCATCAAAATTCATGTTGAAATTTAATCCCCATTATGAGGTACAAAAAGGGTGAAAATGTCATTTGACTTAGAATTACAATGTAGGACCTTTGGGAAGTAACTGAGGCTAAATCAGTTCACAAGCTTGGAGTAATAATCCAAAAGGACTGGGGCTTTACCAGTTGTGATGAGCCCTGAGCTAGAACACTATCTCATCATGTGATGCCCTGCATAACCTTGGGGCTTTACAGAGTAAGTACTTCAGTAGATGTGTATTCTTGAAGAACTTTCCAGATTTCACAATGTGAATGAGTAAACCTGTATGTTTTATAAATTATTCAGTCTGTGGCATTTGGTTAGAGCAATGTAAAACTAAACCTAACTTGATGACTGGAGCTATAGTACTTTTGTTCCTGTTCCTTCTTTTCTTTTAACACGATTGCAATCTAACCTCAGTTATCAATGGCCTTAAAAGGCTCAAGTCCATTAATTGGGTGGGAGAAAGTTTGAATTAGTGTTCTCATTCAGCAAAGGGATTAATTTTTTTTTTAATGTAGTGTGTGTAGATCTCCCGTGTTAATAGGGTTAATCTTCAAAGTTCTTCATTTATATGTTGAAATGCTCCATTAGTGCTGGATATAAATAAAATGCACTCATTATATCTATCCTCTCTCTAGTTTTGATGATATAAGAAGGAAGAGGAAGTAGCAAAGAAATGCAGTTGTATAAACAGGTAATGAACCTGAAAGGATATGTATGACAGGTGATGAACCCAGAAGGAGATAAGCCGACCCAGGAAACTGCCCAGGAAAATGACTTGGGTCCTTTGATTCTGCAAATGCAAAATTTTATGGACTGTCTCCTGTAGATTTTTTTTCTTAGTTTAATAATGTTTTCCTCATTTGCATTCTCTGAGCCTTCAAATAAATATTGCTATTGTTTTGTTTCTTAAATACTATTGGAAAGAACTAAAATTCAGTACATCTCAAATAAATGCAAGAAGCATTATGCATTCCTGAATTCTGTTTTGCAATAAATATTGCATCTTAATTGTTTTTAAATATTGATCTCCAAATCAAAAATTGTGTTATGCTAGAGTGACAGGAAAATTCAGCATAGGTATTATGAGAACCTGGGTGTGTTCTCCATGGACGTGAAAAGATTTAGGCTTACACCTTTCTTTGGAAAATGGAGGAATGGTCTCAAAGTCTGACTTAACATAGTCACTGGGAATTTTCTTTTGTCTAAGGACCCCGGTCTCTGGTCCTGTGGCTTTTGGATGCTCCTGAATCCTTAGTAGAACATATACACTACTATTTAGATTGAAGAACTTTTACTTGAAGTCCAGCCTGCCTAGTATTACCATACAGCTGTGTCTTCAAGATCTATCTTACTCAGTTGGCTCTAGAGCAACATCCAACATCCCTCATAGGCCTAAGAGAGTCACGTATTAAGTTCACATTCAGGAAGATAAATTTCTTCCATATTTCTGCCTTTACAACTCAAGCTCAGGCATTATCGTCATTTTGGCAATCACAAATATGATTTGCCAAGTAATGGATAATCAGAGCCTTCTCTGATTGCAGGAAGTAGATGGAATCATTGGTGTTCCAATCCTCTGATGAGGCATCAGTCAACTAGTAAAAGTCAGATCCATACTAAGTGGCATAGATCCTAAGCTAACATTGACCTGTTACTCTACTTTGTATATTTACAACGTAATAATAACCATGGAAATAGCTAAATTTTAATAACCTCCTCTCTGAATGTATTATCTAGATGTGAAACCATAAATATCAGATTAACACCACATAAGTAAACTTTTTTTTTATGGTTGATCCAGTAGGAAAAGTTTCACAGACTCTAATCCATTGGCCTGAGACCAAACACAGAGCAGAGTGAGAAATAAAGTCCAGGTCATTCAAGAAAAAGTCTTTATGAATTATTGCATAAAACAGTATTTTGTTTTTAATTTTATTGTTTCTGTGCAATTTGCTCTTTATAAACCAGGCATTAATTCCTTAAATGTTACTGCAAAATCATATTAGATGTGTAATTAGGGTCACCATGTCAGCACAGTTAAGTCTTTTCTTTCTCTCATGCTACTCTATTTCCAAATTCAAGTATTTAGTTCACATTCAGGAAGATAAGTAACTGTTATCTATCCTTTATATTTAGTCCATTGGAGCTGCTATGACTAATTTATACCATACAGATGCCACTGACAGGAATAAAATGTTGTTCTTTTGCTTTTCGGCAATGTTTTCTTCTGCAGGTTAATGCTCATGTTTAGTATATTTGAAAACCATTTAGACTCTAACAACTTTACATAGTCTTATGTAGTGATCTTGCAGTGAATGGTAGACCCTAACTTAACATATTGACATTTGTTTTTTATCTGTGCTTTATCCATGAGCAGTTGTAAGGTGACCTGACTTTAAATAACAAGAGCTCTGTTAACAACTGACAAAAGGGGGGACCCCACTGAGAAAAAGTACTGAGTCAAAACTGACTCTCATTATTTTCTATGTTTATTAAATGCCATATTGAACATAGTGAAAGCTAAATTAAAAATTTTAATTTTATTATTTATTTGTAATGTTAATATAAAATAAAGTGGAGACTAGACTTAATAATCTCCAGAGTAGAAAAATCCAGTTGGGACACATGAGCAAGACTTGGCTTAGGTTATATCTTCTAAATATCTCCAAACATCATAACTGAAACTTATGTCACCTTACAGAAAATAGAATAACATTAATATTTTGAAACAATTATCCACATCCTGAACTCATCCATCTTTATATAGGTTAAACAGTGTCATGGTTTAGATGTGAGGTGTTCCCCAAAAGCTCACATATGAGACCATTCAAGAAGGTTTAGAGAAGAAATGATTGGATTTTGAGAGCCTTAACTCAATCAGTGAATTCATCTCTTGATGGGAATTAACTGAGTGGTAACTGCAAGTAGGTTGTCTGTGGCTGGAGGAGATGGGTCATTAAGGGTGTGACCTTGGGGTATATATTTTGTATCTGGAAAGTGGAGTCTCTCTCCACTTCCTGATCATCATGTGAGTCACTTCCCTCTGCCACACTCTTTCACCATAATGTTCTGCCTCACCTTGAACCCTGAGGAATGAAGGCAGCCTTGTATGGACTGAGACCTCAAAAACCATAAGCACCAAGATAAAAATTTCCTCATTAAAATTGTTCTTGTCAGATCTTTTAGTCATAGCAGCAAAAACAGTTTCTTCATTTTTGCTTTATAAGTCAACCTAACACAAAAAAACAATTACCATACATTCTCATATATATAAGCTGAAAAAGGTCATCTCAAAGCAGAAGAGCATGAGACAGTGGTCACTATATTCTATAGGGGATGGAAGAAGCTGTATAACAGGTAACTTGTAAGATGAGGATGAATTCTAGTATTCTATAGAACAGTGGAGTGACTACAGTTTACAATAACTCATTTTGTGAAGAACCAGAAGAGAGGGCTTGAAAACTGCAAATATGAATTAATGATAGGAGATGGAAATGCTAATTGCCTCAATTTGATCAGTACACACATATCAAAATATCAACTGTTCCCCCCAAAAATGTACACTTATTATGTTGATTATTAAGTGAAATATATTAGTAGCCTGTGAAACCATATCTCTATGTTTCCTCTTATAACTTTTTATTGAAGGTCTCCTATTCATGAATTCTTTTTTCTCATGCAAGATGAACTTTTAATCTTTCCTTTTAAATTGACAGATAGAGTTTTATTATTTATCCTGCCCAACATGTTTCAAAAGATATATACATTGTGGGATGGTTAAATGAAACCAATTAACATATGCATTACCTCACTTAGTTGTCATTTTGTGGTGAGAGCATTTAAAATCTATTATCTTACCATTTGTCAAGAATACAATATATTGTTACTAACTATACTCACAATAATGTTTTTCAAAAAATTTTTAATTTGGTCTGATTTCATCTTTGACAGTGGCAATTAATTATAATAGTTTAAGTAAAAAATGAGGTATTATGATCATAAAAGAATTTTTGCAGTCTTAAAATGAATAGATAAAAATGATGGAATAATAAGTCCAATATATCTAAATTCAGAGAATGATTTATTGACTCCACTTAAGGTGGAAGTTGAATTGACATTATCCTTTAAAAGAAGTCTGTGCAGATAAACTTTAATAAATATATCTTTTTGAAGGGAAGACAATAAAAATTGTGAGAAACAGAACTGATCCATTAAACTACTAAGCCATTAGCATATTTTGAATGGAAAAATATATTAGGTAAAATGTAGGAAAGGAAAGTGGATCTAAATAGGTTTATAATTAGAAACAAGTATCTCATCTGATAGCAAAGACTGAAAATGGAGCTGTGAACTACTGTTTTATGATGGATAAGGACATGGTTCCAATACAAGGTTCAAAATATGAAGAACGGAAAATATCTGCTCTTTCCTTAAGAAGTGTAACTAGCAAGGATGGATGTGGACAAGTAAAAGTCATTCGGGCTACAAAGCACCACACACACACACACACACACACACACACACACACACTTTTATAAAGACATTAGGGAGTGTCTTCAAATACTAATATTTGAAGTTTAAAACAGAACCTCATTGTATCTTCTATTGGTATTCCACTCAATCCTATGTGAAGATGCAGACCATGATAAACATCCACATAACAACCAATAGCTAAACCTGATAAACGAACCTAAAATAATTACTGAAATAAATTAATTGGATCTTTAATTAAATCTAGACTATATGAAACTAGACTAATATAAATTTACCCTGGCTTTAACAAAGGAGAGAGATCTTTTTGAAAACACACAAGCAGGAAAAAATTGTTTTCACTTAACAGCGTTCATCTAAATATTAAAGGAGTGGGGCTTGGTTGTACATGCCTTCAATCCCAAAGATTTAGGAGGCTGAGGCAGGAGGCTTGCAAGTTCCAGGCCAGCCTCAGCAGTTTAACAAGACCCTAAGCAACTTAGAAAAGCTGTATCACAAAATGAAAAGGACTGGGGATGTGGCTCAGGCGTTAAACTACCCTAAGTTCAATCCCCAGTAGCAATAAATAAATAAATATTAAAGAAAAAATAAAATTTCTAATAAAATGTAGAAATAACAGAAAGACAAAGGGCAATATTAAGGTATTTTTCAATCCTTGATAGAAATAAACAAAGTTAGGATGTCACTATCTGAAAAAAATAATTATCAAATATAGTTTTATTTATGATTAGTAAAATTATTCTGTAATCATAAATGTAATTACAAAATTAAATACAATATTTAATGACCTATGTATTATTTTTGTATTAAAGCCATTTTTCCATAAATCCCTTAGTTACGAAATTGCGTAGGTCCTAAGGTTTCACTAAAGTAAACTGATAATTGTTAAATAAACTAATGAAGACATTTTGGCCAAAAATGGAAATATAGGTACTTTCATTTCTGATCATAGAAGTAGCCCTTTCTACATAGATTAGAAGGGTCTGTGTGTAATGTATATGCAGAAGATTCAGGGTGATGTTCAAAGAAGTTGGGGACCAGAAGGATACAAACCTCCGACATCAGAACAAGATAGGAAAGGGAATATTATGAATGCAGTAGGGAAAAGTGAGAATAATTCAGTCCAGGTACACCACCAACTCCTCATCAAGGCCTGTCCCAACGTAAATCTGAATATTAGAAGTAAACCAAGAAAAAGAGGATGTGGGACATCCAGAACTGAAAGATATTCATTAGAATTGACTACAATGCATTTTTGCTATGACAAAAAGAAGACTGGAGATGGAAATCATACTCAAATTGTACCTTAAAGTAAGGTATAAATCTTGCCTCAAGGAAAAAATTCCACACTCAAGTCATAAACAATAAACAATGAATCAACAGAAATTTTCAAACATGTGCAGATAAAAATAAAATAAATTAAAATTTTCAATGTTTTCATTGTTAAACAGGTAATGATGGAAAAATTCTAAGTACTAAATTAGGTAATATTTTCAAATGGTAACAATTCTAAGAAATAAAAGGTACTAAAATTAAATGCAGAAATATATTTAAATGTCAGAAAAATCATAATTTGAGAAACAATATGAAGTAATTTAAAACAATTAGCAATTCAATATTTGCAAAGGCAATCAAGAAAATGAGATAAACTAAAAATAAAAGGCATGTGAGATGAATAAAGAATTCAGTTCATCACTGAAAATAAAAGTAACTCAAAGAATAGAAAATGTGGATGTCTAAATAATGTAGTAATTTGGATTATTCTTCACCCTTTACCATTCACTCTTGGGCATAATCATGCATTCAGGCCTTTGCTGTTGTGTTCAACAGTACCTTTTGCTGCACAAATTTGTATTTCTTCACCCCAATGATACTGAGCTGAGACATTTCTTTCACTATGGTCAAAGAAGCATCAGCTAAAGTATTATCAACTGAGGTAATAAATGTGCTGGCATGAGTTGGCATGGTCTTGAACTTCTGTCTTTATTACAAAAAGAATAGGTTTCAACTAGTAATTGTTTCAAAAAAAAAAGTCACCACCTTTTTTTTGTGGAATTGAACCTAACATGTGGAACAGAACCTAACTCACAGTCTAGAGCTACTTCCAGTTGGTTCCAACTCAGATGAGCATGGTTACATCCTAGACTCAGAACCACAAAAGAGAAATTCATGCTTTTCCTTCTATTAAATTTGAGACTAGTCTCTTGTACACAATTTTTTTTTTTTTTCCTGCAGGAGGTTGAACCCAAGGCCTTGTGCTTGCAAGGCAAGCACTTTTCCAACTGAGCTATATCCCCAGCCCACCATTTTCAAATAGGTGGAAGAAGAGTTTTATTCTTCTAATCACAAGGAAAATACAAACTGAAAAGAAGAGAATTTTAAAATGTACTTTTAAGCTATTGCCAATAGTAGAAAATAATGTCATGTAGTTGCCAAGACAGACATTAGCAGAATCAGAAAGACAAGAAGCATTAATTTAAGAAAATAATTTAAGATTATCTTTTGATTTAGAAAACCACTATGAAGAATTTAAACTAAAGGACAAATAAATATTAAAAACTATGTAATTAGATAATAATATTAAAATCATTTCATTAGCCAGCAATAGGAACATTCCATAATTTATTACACATTTGTGAGTGTATATTATTCAGTCATTAAAGATTATGCTATAAATCAGTAGCTAATGACTTGTTTGAAATACATTTTAAAATTATATTTCATATAAGTATATGAATATCATCCAGAATTTAAGATTAAATATTATATATAAATAATAACTGAAAAGATATCTTAAATTATAATACCTAATCTCTAGATGTTGAAACTGAAAGATTTATTTTTGCTTCCCTTAGTTTTTTAAAAAGCACTTTATAAGATAATTATCTAAAAACAATTTAAGTAAAGCATTTTTAAAGTTTTATTAGGCACTAACTAGTTTTAGTGAATAATAAGCACATGACAAAAATCTTTGTATAGGAAGGAGTCATCAGATATAAGTTTTATACCCACTAGGGTGAAAAAAATAGTATTGAAATACTAAAGAAATTGGAGGAATGTGTAATTCTTAAAAATTACATGATAAAAGTGTAATGGAAATTAGGGAGGAGATATATTTAATATACATTGAACTTTGGAGACTTCAAACTGGAAAGGCATGAACAATACTCTCAGGGAAAATTTGTGAACAAGTTTATACATAGAGGGATTTATTATGTTATCACAGATTCTCATTAAAGTATGTTTGAATATTAATTGCTTCACAAACTTAGATCAGCCTGCAAATCATTTCTTTAATACCTTTAACCCCCTTATTAAACTAACAAAGATTTGTCATGCCTATATGAATGAGACTATAAAATTTTACTGAAATATATTGCTGAATACTTGAGCAAATAATACATACACTCTATTTATACACAGAGATTTGTTTTGATAAAGATGTTAATCCTCTCTTCAATAATAAATAGATATTAGGCAACCTTACCTATAATACCAGTAATACTTCATACAGAATTGAAAAGATTTTTCAACTCTTCTGTTAGGGATCTTACCCTACCAAGTATCAAGACAATGTAAAACAATATTGACAAAGGAAGAGATACATGGAACAATAAATCAAACAAGGAAATAAAAAACAAAACTGTACATAAATGGAAGTTAAATATATGAAACACTGGTACTGAAAACTTATGGAGGGAGTAACTAAGCGAAGAATTAGGAAAATTCATAAAGGATTTACATTATACAAAGAATTCAAACCAAGATCATTTAAGTATTTACATATCTAATGGGAATGTCTCAACTATTTGGGAGAGAATATCTTTTGGACCTTGGTATAAGATTTCCTAAACAAGATATTAAAAAAAAAAAATAAGAGCACAAGTCATCAAAACAAACCATGAGTCTTACTAAATGATTGCCAAATTTAACTACATTTTAATTAAGATGGAAAACAATAAAGTACAATTGGTAGAAATGTACATCATATGCACATCAGATAAAGGATTCATATGTGATATATGTAAACTATAAATCAATAATAATAAACAACAAGCATACAACCCTGTTGAAAATGGAGAAAAAATGTGAAAACCTTGGGCTGATGTTCAGCCGGTACTGCATAGTGCCAGCTCAATCAGTACCCTTCACGTCATCTTTTCTGATTGCTCTGATGTCTTTCCTGTACCAGTTGCTAAATGTTTAAAATATTACTCCATAAACAGGCCTTCCACAGAATAGAAGCTACATATGGGCAATAAACATACAGAAAACAACCAGTGAGGGAAACACAACTCATAGTCTTAATGAGGCTATTCCTGACAATGTGTTGGAAATGTTTGAATTTTGACAATACCAAATGATAAAGAGAATCACAGTCCAAGGGATATTTTTCAAATGTCTTTTGTGAGTTTACACCTATAGAACATTTGGAAAACAATTTGGGAGTTTCTTTAAAAGTTGGCAGGTATGAATATGTAACAATCAATTCCACTATTATGTACACTTATAATGCGCCAATAAAAACATCTAAAAAATTAAATTAAAAAGTTGAATATTCTGCTTTTCCCACAGCACCATTATTCCACTCAAGAACATATCCAAAAGAAATGCTTGTGTATGTGTAGCAGAAATATAATCTTCCTTTCTTTAATATTTCCTGATCTCAGGGAGCCTTTGTCTGAATCCTATCCTTCTAAACTCTTATCTCTTCTAATATACTAATCCCTTTCAACCCAATCCAACAATGTAAGACATGTGACAATAACTTTTTTATGTATGCTTGTAACACAAGCACTTAAATATGTAAGTAAATAAGAGTACAAGAAAGTAAGGAAAAACCAGAAGTTAATATATAAATAATTTGTCCTGGTTTGTAGTGATGATACTACTTTATCCAGCATTTGCTCATAATATGTCAGGAATTTCACAAAACATTGTTTAATTTAGTTAATCTCCACAGCATCGTCCCATGAAATTTGAACTATTATTATTCTTTTTCATAAATTAGTAAACTAAGGTACAGAGGGCTAAATTATCCAAAATTCCTACAGCACAGAAACAGCAGAGACAGGATTCCAGATGACAAGATCTGACTTTTTGGAAGACCACACTCTTACATACTACATTTGCCCTTTCTTTTTTTTAAGAAATTTGATCTTATTAATTATAGATGACAGTAGAATGTATTTTGACATAGTATACATAAATGGAGTCCAGCTTACATTATCCCTTTCTTAAGGTCTGTTTTCATCTTGCCCTTGGTAACCATGTAAAACTTGAACATGGCTGATTGAATCAAAGTGGGTAGTTTATCCACGTGTGTCAATCTGTCACCTTTCCTTAGGACTCTGGAATTTGGAATAAGTGGCTGGATCACAGCATGATGAGCTTGGGAGAGCAGAAGAAAAGAAAAATGGGTTGATTTTATGACAAAATACAATGCCATCCAGATCTCTAGGCCATCAATGAATTTTAGTTACTAAAAATAGCATCTGCTTTTTTGAAATAGATAATGCTATTAGGAGATTTGGGACTTGATGTTTCAAATACACAACCTATCAATTAGTAATAAGAAATTATCAGAATCTGATAATATTTTAGTGGTGGCCTGCAGCTTTCAAAGTGATGTTATTTCCAATAATTTTTTTTTTAAAAGAAGAAAACAAGTTAAGCAATGATCATTAAAGAAATTAAGGACCAGAGAATTGAGATAACTATCCAAAAATCCTCTAATTGTTACTTTTCAGGGTAGTGCTAATGCCACTCCTTCAAATTACCACTTTAAGTAGTATTTTATCATTTTTATGTTTTCCTAAAAAAATAATTTTTTATCTAAATAAGATGTATATTATCTACTCCCACTGATTCCTATTCCCACCAAAACATCTTTTGCCTGATTTGGTTAGTATAAGTGGTGAGTGACTGCATTTTCTTTCTCCACATTAACAGTAAAAAATAAATTTGTTTTCATGGAATAATACAGAGTCTTAACAAATTAAAACTCCTTAATACAGAATATGACCCCAGGTAGCCTCTTACTGAGATAATGTACAAGATAGCAGAGTCAAGCTTGATAGATTTTATTCAGGAGGACCTCATTCAAGCACAGCTCAGAGGCACAATTCAGACTCACAGCATGTTACAAATTCATTGCATCTCCATGGTAAGAAAGGGAGGACCAAAAAAAATTAGAATTATTTTGTTATTGTAGCTGGAGTTGCATGAAAATGCAGTCAACAGTAAAATGTAAGATGTTAAAAGATGAAAAAGATTATATTATAAAGTGTGTATTGGTTTATCTCTGCTATAGTTTAATTTAGAAAATGTCATATGTAAATATAGCTCTAGAGCTTCCACAGAGTAACCTGAGCCTAAATTAAAAGAAAAAAAACTCAAATAAAATAAAACCAAAAATGGATTCAATATAATTTTGTTCAATAACTTAATATTTGTTTAATAACTTAATATTAAAGGAATCAATGCACAATTACATTAATTATTTTAATGCACTGATCAAAAATTTCCATGAGTTAACTATTTTCATAGTGTTGATTCTATGCCAGGTTTAAAAAATTTTTAGAATACAATAAATATTTTAAATATTTCATGCAACATTTTATTTGAAATTATAAATGTTTCATAATAGTTCTAGGATAATCTGAAAGCCACACATTAAATTCTCTATGAAGTGATTATAGCACTTATGCATCCTCTCATTTTGAGACTCTACTGTAGAAACACATTATGATCATTTGTCTTTATAGAATATATTTTCATACCACCTTCTTAGAGAGTAGTTTACACAACTTCATTCTCCTTGTTCTACATATTATTTATGGGCAGAAGGAGAATAGTTATCAACAATACAATTGCAACTATTTTTCCCTGAAGTGCCGTTCAATAAAGAACAAAATTTTTGATGATTTGGATTATGAAATACTATATTTCTCATGTGAAAAGATCTCACTTTAATAACACCCTTACCCTTACCCTTCAGGACACTTGCAGTAAGTCCAGAGAACAAATAGTGACTGTGTTGACAGTTAGAGGTCAGTTATACTAAATGTGATATAGCTAGCAAAGAATTTGTGAGCTATTAGGGATATTTAATACAAGAGATTAGAGAAGGAGGTACAACAAAGGAAGTAATGTCAGAGTAATGTCACCATGAATATGAGCAGCTAGACTATCTAGGGAACCCAAGAGAATACATTCTCCCTCTTGACCCTCAGCAAGAATCACAGCCCAGTGGCCAATTCAGACTTTTGACCTTCAGACTTACAAGAAAATGAATTAGTACTGTTTAAGCAATTACTAACTAGTTACACCAGCAATGAGATATTAATACATGAACTCTCCAGTCATAACTCAAACTGGAGGCCATTGTACACTTCCTCATATTTCTTACTGGGTCTACACATAGGAATTTTGTGTTAAAGGTTCTCAAGAACTTCTTTCCAAATAAATGGAATTTAAGTCTTTTATGATCAACTGAAAATATTAATGCACATCCCAGACAAAATGTAATGGATTTTTTCATAAAGTTTTTTTTCTAACTATAACAAGTCAAACATAATTTCATTATTTTATTCAAAAGCAGGTTTGAGTGGAAAATCTAATAATAATAATTTACTGATATACTTTAAAAAGTAAAACTCAGATCTATCTCCACCATAAAATTTTATTGACAGAAATATATATTATCTCAAAATGTCTCCTGAATTGCTTCACTATATGAAATGTGTTTAACCAATTTAAACATAATACAGAATAATGCTTTAGTGCAGACTTTTGGAGAGAAAATAATGACCATATTCATAAGCTTCAGCAACCTGAGTGATATACCTTACAGACCCAAGACAGGACAAAAGCCCAATAGAACTTCCTTCACCTCTCTGTGTAAAGCCAGTAGACTCTGTATTCAATTACTGAAGTTTAGAGTTTGTCTAGATTAGTTTCTTCAGAAAAATATGTTGTAAAGCTTCTAGGGAATTTTGAAGTTAAGGACATTACTTGATTCAAAACTTTTAGAGTGAAAATAATCTACTTGCTTATGAATGTACATAATGTAAAAAGGTGTTTATGAGTGGCAAGTCATGTCACAAAACAATTGTTTTAGATATATAATGAAAAATATCAGGGGATTTGTTGAAATTTTGAAAATTCACAGAATTTCTAGAAATCAATGTTGCACTTACTTGTCAATCACATCATGGCTTATTAGAACTGTTCACAGTAACCGTCAAATCTTCTACTCTTTTCTGTTATTACAATTTTAAGTTCAAAAGTGTGTATATGACCCTTGTATGAAACAGGGTTTTATGTGACATAAGGAGATCTGAGTCTCCCTGATGGAGCAGGTACATGCTCCAGTTCTGTTGGAAAGGCCTGCACTTTGATTTGCTCTGTGAGTCAGTAGCTGATATGAGGTTTGAATATATGCAACCTCTATTTTGTGCAGATGGAATAAGATTCCTATTGAGAAATCTTTTTTTCTAGAAATGGTGACTGAAGTCCATAGCTGAGAGCAAATGTGAATACCTTACATTCTAGCTTCTGATAATCCCTCACCTTTTGTGCTATCTCCCATCAGTATCCCTTGTTCCCTTTCTGCCTTCCTCCCAAATACATGTAAATGACCGACGCCAATAATTTCATGAGAACCTATTCTGCATGTGCTTTTTACTATAGCAATGAGATGCAAAGATTCATAAGACAAGCAAACTTGAAAGAAATGTTTTATCCAGGAATCCAGAAATGTACATTGCATATAAATTATGCTACAAGGAGCTACAAGGAGGGTATTAATGACGAGTACAGGAAGTACACAGACAATACTGCAGACTTTTGAGACATCTAAAGACTGAGGAGAAAATTTGGTTGCTAAGTTGATTACATTTTTAAGAAAAGCAGCTATTATAGGTGAAGTTATTTAATTCTGCTTAGGTCAAGCAAAGATAATTGCTTCAATGCTTTTGAATGACATGAATGAATTCCCTGGGTTTTAGCAAATTTTATGCCCATTGAAATCAGTCATATATCATCTTCTCTGTTACAGCTGTAGGATATAAAGTTCTCAAAGACTTCAACCAGGATCTTAAAGTTGTGGCATTAAGTATCCTCAGTGAATATTCAAAACATCATTTTTGTTTTGTTTGCATAGAGGACTATAAGTGATGAAGAATCAAAATTTCAGATTTCTTAAAAATTCAAAAATTATTTTTAATTCTGTGGTTATCGACTGTTCTTTTTTTTCTTGATTTGCTTTCTGGTAATTAACTAGAAAAATTTAACTGACATAATAAAAAGATCATTAATTCAGGAATTCTTTCTAAATACTATGGGAATGTCTTGGATCTAATTTTCATTTTAAATGGTATCTTTACTTTAAGTTTATTTTGTTTTTTTAGTGTTTACCTGAAGGTTTTCTTTTCAACTGGGGTATAATATAAGGATTCATTCAAAAACAAATAATTAATACCAGTTAAAAGAGAAGGGAGATTACAGAGGAAAAATTATCAAAATATAATTTTGGGGGAGTACTAGGATTGAACCCAGGAGTGTTTAACCACTGAGCCATGTCCCTAGCCCTTTTATATTTTATTTTGAGACAGGGTCTTGCCAAATTGCTTAGTATTTTGCTAAGTTGTTGAAGCTGGCTTTGGACTTGTGACTTTCCTGCCTCAGAATCCCAAACCACTGTGATTACAGGTGTGCACCACCATGCCCAGCAGAAATAGAAATATTTTTAAAATAACATTGCATGGGATATACCATACATGTGTGTTTTTATTAGACACAAAGATATGATTGCTACCATTAGAATTATATGTGTAATTCTGAAGATATTTACTAAAATTTTTAAAACAAGATAAATATTTTTAAAATATTATGCATTTGAAGTAATAAAATGTAACAATATTAAACAATATAAATATGTTTAAGATACTAGGAATAAAGCTTTAATATTAAACAAATGAATTTTCTAGAAATTTTTCTAAGTTTCATAATTATATAGCATATTCCTTCTCTGTTAATTTGTCTGTGTAAAAGTTATATACATATGTGTTCTATTATATATATATATGATCAAGACCAATGGTATGAATTAATAATGAAATTAGAATTGATAACAAGAATTTAACATCAATAGTTTCAATGCATATTAATGATCTAAGCCATAAATAATTTATATGTACACACATATGTATTTAATGAAAAAGTTTAAGATTACTTAAAAAGTTTGAACATAAAATAGTTTTGAAGTTAAACATCTCAGGTAGATCCAGTAACATTGATTCCATGGTAAGAATTATGGAAAGCTGATTGGTCATCTTGCTAAATTTTACACTATTTTTGTGTTACCTTTCTGAAACAGTCATAGAATTTCTTTTTGCCTGAGCATCCTCACCAAAGCAATGAAAATATTGAAAGTGTCAAAATTAATATTAATATTAATATTGAGAAAGTTACACATTGTTGAACGCTGTGTTAATAAATTCAAAGCAATACGAAGAAACACATTATGCTAATGGACTATTAAATTGACAATAAACTTAGGGAAACTAGGTCATATACATATATATCAGAGTATGTACATCTTAAATATTAATGTATTATCAAAAATCACTTATAAATTTATAATACAAACTGATAGTGGCCCAAAACATTCTAATGCATTGCTTCATCAGTAATGGTACATCTTTGTAAATTATTATTCACATGTAGTAATGAAATAACAAACAAATATACTGGGATGCAAAAAGGAAGAAAGCAAAAAGCTGGTAAGAACAATGAAATTGAATAAAGGAAGAAAAAGATACTAGAAAGAAAATGGAATTAACCAATAAATTGTTTTGATGTGCATAGTTGCAAATTTAAATTGGGGTCTAATAGAAGGAAATTTTTACTAAGGAGGAAATGTATAGAAAATTTTATGGAAGAACAAATGCTCTGTTTTCTGGCTAATTTACAATTCAAATAATATCAGGATTCAATGAAAAAGCTTACATGTACACATCTAGAATATTTATCTGATCATAAACAATTATACTATCTTCATAGCATGAAATTAATTCTTTATCACAAGGAATGAGATAATAAAAATCTAAAGGGTAAACCATAGCACATTCAAACTGTTCAAGTTTCTTTCAAAGTCTAATTCGGTACTCACCAGGACTTTTCAAAATACCACATTAACCTTGAAAATGATCACTGTGAAGTTGAAGCTACATTTTCTTTCACTTATATCCTATGTTCTCTAATATCTTTCAAAAGCATATATGTGCTGCCGTACACACAACATATACGCACAAATGGCAGAGAGAGAACAGGGTCCCATTGTGGTGCAGATGAGCAGCACCTTTCTGCAAGAGGAATGGACGACAAGGCAACCCTCATTTCTCTTCCCACTCCCAGTGACATTGGTGCAATAATTCTGTGCTCAAGGTCCAGTCTTCACCTAAGAACAAATAAACTAAAACAAGAATAATGAAGCTGATAAAAAGTACAACTCCAACGTTGATAAGACTGGTAGTCTTGGGGGCTCCATGTAAATGTTGGAAGTAGAAAGGTTTATGAACTGATTAGTGATCTAACCAACTTTAAGCTACTAATGACTGATTCCTCAGATTGGGTGATTGCCTCTGGGCGTTCATGTTATATCTCTGAACTCTCTCACCTACCTTGCAGTTCCTCATCCCCCCTTGGCATCACAATTGGCAATGACAACATCCTTCTGGAGGCACACTAATTTCCACCACTGATTAAACATAATTTTAAAATCCCTGGAGTCAGAGCACTTGGGCTTAAACTCTGGTTATAACATCTGCGGCTTTGTGGTCTTCTTCAGTATTTTGTCACTTGTACAGAGTCTAACAGTTTTGCTGAACTCTATTTCCCCATGTATAAAAGGGTCATGGCAGTACATATTTCATGGTTTGGTTTCTTGTAGAATAAAGTAAGTTGCTGAAAGAGAGAAATGTAGCAGAGTACCTGGCATAATTTAAATATGCAATAAATAATATTTGTATTTGTAAAATTAAACAACAGAAGTTGGAGTCATGAAGTATATTTCACATTGCACAGAGACAAAACAGTTCACAAAGTAGAATGCTCTGGATTTAGTTGATAGTCCTGAAATACTTCAAATAATATATTTACATGCTTAGCCATATATTTTGATAGCCTATGGGAGAGAATTGTAATCTGTTTTTATGGATTTCTGGGAATTGTTTTATTTTATCATGTTGTATGCACATATTTTTGCACCAAAAAAATACATTATCTACAAATTACTCACAAATCTGACCCTCAAATTTATCACATCAGATGCTTGCAAACACCTCTCAGTCTTGTTCTAGATAATAATATTGACAAATTATAGTGGTCATTTCCAGAAAAACTAAAGGCCACATGAAACCATGTCAAATATGATTTTTATTATTTGTCTCACATTGTTATATTAATTATGCTTGTCTACATAAATATAGTACAGTCAGGTTTTATAAAATGTATGAACATCAAAATTTTATATAAATTGTGAAAATAAATGTCTATTTGAGGACAACGTAGCTATCTTCCATTACTCAGGATAACCAGAAGTTGAAAATAGTTGGATTTGTGAATAACATTAAAACATCAAATAATATTGAAACATATCCTTAATGTGAAACCATATACCTAAGAATACTCTAGATTTTAGTGTTGCTATTTCACATGAATTTAGATAAAACTGACATCTTATTCACATATACTTTTCTTGGTGCTGAAATCTAATTGAAATTTTGTTCAGACGATCAGCATGCTAGCTTCCCCCCAAAATGGGCTATTACTAAGTTTATATGTTTGGGTTGATGGCTATAATTTATATTCAATAGAATGAGATGGGATTATTGGAAAATATGAAATCATTATTTGCTAGAAAGCTAAGTTTCACTCTCCCCAAAAATCATGTTCCACTTTCAAAATTTGCTTAAGAGCTCTTTATATAATAATTCTACATGACTCCTGGTGTTATAATTCTGTCCCCAAAATTCTGTTGTTTCAGATATCTATTTATTAAATAATATAGCAATAACTTTTGTCATCAATTCAAGTGTTTCTAGTTTTATTGTAGTCTGTAGTTTGGAAAAAAAAAAAGTTTTCTTTGTCTCTCCAATGAATTGGTCAGCATGTGGGAGGTAATCACTTTGCCTGCAGACAGAGGTATTAACATTAAAGAAGCTGATCAGAGATGCCAGAAGCGTAGGAGGCTACAGAGGAATCAGGGAGGCCAAAACAAGCAGACTGCAAAAAATTCTATACAAAGAACAATTTAAATCCTCAAATTATAGTTTTGATATGTATTCAGATGTCTATCTCTCCTCCATCTTTTAGGAAAAAATCTCTAGCACCAAGGTAGTAAGCCATGGTGTGAGGGAAAAGTGAGTCTTGACATAGAAAACCTTAAACTTAAGTAAGAACTTCTTTTCTCAACTGTAGAACTCTGGTGTTCGCTGCTGAGATCCAGGGTATCAGCATCCAGGTCCTAATCCACAGGCAAGTGACAAGATCATCTTCTATGAAGCAAATGAGCATCCCAGAGAAAAAGCTTACACATTCTGATATGTGAGACTCTTCAGTGGAAAATCTGACAACAACACTATCAACCTACACTAGCTCACTCATAGCAACCCCTGTCCAGGCACAGAGAGCTTTTCATAGCTTCAACTATAAAAAAGAGTATGCAAAGATCCAATATTAGGAAAGAGGGCAGTCAACACCTGAAAGAAATGAAGGGAATTTCAAGGATAAAAACTGATGCATAGTGAAAATTTGTCAACACCCAAATCAACCCACTATGTCAAATCCAAACAAAATGGAGTGGGGAGGGCACCAAGGAGGGGCCCTCACAATATGTCCATAGTAAGAGCTGGTGCAAGGTGTCTCTAAGAACCAAAAGAAATTCAGGTAACACATTTCCATGAAGACATCTCTCCAACAACAACAACCAGCATCACCAGTGCATATCAGCCAACTCTGACAATAACCAGTGATGTTTATCACCTGTGATGTTTATTTCAAAACAACTTTTGTGGACTTTCTCTTTATACTTCTCAAAGAACTTGACTTCCCCCAGCTTCTTGGGATACTCCTGTAGTCTGCCATAGCAAGCATATTCCAAACTGCAAAACCTAATAAACTTTGTGTTTTGAAGAATTTGTGTCTCTTTTGTTTATGTTAGGTTGATAAGACCCACAGAGTAATGTGAGAGAGTTCCATAATTCCAGGGAAACCTTGGAGGAGAAGGGGACTGCAGATAATAGGTTGTTTGACCAATATGATCTTGGGGAAAATTACATTACCCAAACATCTTACCGCATCTATCAAATGTGAATGGCTCTGCCAAAGATTCCAAGAAATGTCACTTTCAAAAAAGCAAAAAAATTTTGGAAAATGCAAAATATGTGTAAAGAAGAGAATATACTCATTTTATGTCCTTAAAACATCAGTTAATAATATTTTAAAAGCCACAAAAAACTAAAGCCACCAAAACGCTGAATATGTACTTCTTAAAATTTGCAATAGAACTATTTTGCAAGTACGAACTGAATGTAGTCATGGAAAGTATGGAGATTATATCCAAAATGCTGAGTCAAAATATAGCAAAATGCTAATATTGGTTAGAAATATGAAGGAAAACACATTGTATATGTTTATAAGACCTTAAAATAGTTTTCTCTTGCCTGAAAAATCAGTAAAGTTTGTGGCAGAGTGATGGCCAGTTATTTAGTAACTTTATTCTTTTAAAAGTTTTATAACCATTTTTTCACAATACATCTATGTTTTGTACATACATTAACATTAACCAAATATTTATAAATTTGTTAGTAAACAGGCTCTCACTGCAGATTTTCCTTACATATTTCAGAGTTTCTCTGTCAGATAAATATCTAGTTTGCTCTATTGTCTTATATAAGTCATGTCAAGGATAGTAGACACAGGAAGAACAGTGAGAAAAGCTGATACACTATGAGATTGCTGAAGGATTATGTTTTTAAATACTTTCTATGGAGCAAAAGAGAAGCTTCAATTTTTCCAAAGGAGATAAAAATATATTCACCTTAGAAAAATCTTAGAAAAATCAAAAGTGAATTTCGTCAGTCCATAAGAACCCCTGAAGGATATCACCTGGGATTTTGACTAGCTTCTTTGGAATCGTCTTCTTTCGTATCTTCCAGATTAATATCTGAAAGTATTAGTTATACTGGAAATACCTCCAGGTGAGGCACAATTGTGGGAGGTAGGTGAACATGGAAAGAGAAAGAGACAAGTAAAACATAACAAAGGAACAAAGGCCAACATATTGGATTCTTTATTTTAGATAAGGACTCTGGCAAAAGTCTGCAGCGAATAATGACACACATTTAGGAGCCTGAACATATTAATGGATTCTATAATTTATAAAATGGATTACTCCCAAGATCCACAGAAAATAAATTCCTATAAACAAATTAAAACAACACATTACAGTATAACTTTTCTGTGACTCTGTCTATGTTCTTATTTGTTGATACAAGTAAACCCTTACGGAGGAACTAGTGTGTGCTAAAGGTGATTTGTGGAGATGAGGATATAGTAAAGACCAAAATAGACAAAAGTCCAAGTCTACAAGGAAAGTGCTTTGGAATGTTTTAGATTGGCAATAATCAAGATTTATAATGAAAAGTTAATAATATGCTAGATGATCATAAATGCTAAGGGGATGATAAAAACAGAAGAATAAGAAATGTCAGAGGGAGGTATTTTTGAAACTTCAGAGAGGAAAGCCAAGTAAACACTGCACTGAGCAGCTGACTTTAAAGTAAATATCAATCTTGTCTGGGAGCAAAACTTTCTAGGTAGAGAAAAACACCAAGTACAAACTTTTGATAAAGAAAGTGTTACCTGGCCTGTTTCAGCACAGCAAAGAGACCTGGGTGATAGAGAAAGTCGACGGAGAGGAATCAGAGAGGTGTCCAGAAGGCAGATCACTCTAGGCTTTGAGAGTCATGGTTAAGCAAGTCTTTTTTTTCAGTGAGACGGGGTTCTTGAGAAGCTTATCTCAGATTTATACTTTGTATTTTATTTATATTTATATTTTGTATTTTATTCCATCATGTCTGATTAGACTAGATTTCTCTGAGGAAGGAGGAGGAGTAACAAGGAAATTTATTTCAAAACTATGGCAATATTCCTGATAATTGAGTACCTGGGGTCAAAATCATGGCAACAGAATAGTGAAATTTTTCTACTTTGAGAAAGATACTCAGGATGCAGCTGAAAAAAAATATTGATAGATATATATTAATTAATGGATAAAACAGATTCAAAAGTTGTGAGCTAAGCAGTTAGAAGAATGGAGTTGGTCATAATTGCTAAACTATGGAAACAATGTAAGTGTACTTCAGTGGATGAATGAATAATGAAATATGGTATAGATAAACAAAGGAATATTGCTCAGCCTTAAAGAAGAATGAAATGATGGCATTTGCCAGTAAATGGATGGAGTTGGAGAATATCATGCTAAGTAAAATAAGCTAATCCCCAAAACCAAAGATCAAATGTTTTCTCTGATATGCAGATGCTAATCCAGGATAAGCCAGGGGGGGCAGGGGATAACTAGGGAAGAATAAAGTTGCTTTAGATTAGGTAGAGGGAGTGAAGGGAGGGGAGGGAGATGTAGAAAGGAAGGATAGTATAATGAATCAGACATTATTACCCTGTGCATATATGACTACATGATTAGTGTGATTTCACATCATGTACAAGCAGAAAAATGAGAAATCATACTCCATTTATGTATGATGTGTCAAAGTGTATTCTATTGTCATGTATAACTAATTGGAACAAATTTTAAAAAGTTAAAAAAAAGAGAGAGAGAGAGAAAGTAGAGTTGCCATTAAATTGGAAGTATGGAATGTGGGCAGGAGATGGTTTGGGGGAAGTATTAGTAGCTAAGATTGAGGTATTTGAAGTTTAAAATACCTATCAGAGACTCAAGTGCAGTTGTTAATACATGTTAAAAATGAATTTGGGGTTTATGGGAAAGGTTTATTGTTTGTTACTTAGTAAATGAAAATACCAAAATACAAAAGTTCTGTGAAACCAAATAAAATATATAGAGAAAATTATCTGGCTAGCTTTGCACTTAAATAATGACAGGTAAAAAATAATTACTAGTAAATGTTGTAATAGTTAACTTAGTACACAGTACATCTGTATGCAGTTTTTCATGCCTTATAATGTAAAGAGTAATGACAATATGATTTTTGTTTCTTTTTTTTTTTTCTTTTGGTGCTGGGGATTGAACCCAGGGCCTTGTGCATGGAAGGCAAGCACTGTTCCAACAGAGCTATATCCCCAGCCCCAACAATATGATTTTTAACATGAATAAAACAAGTTTGTTCATATAAAATAAAAGGTGATTAATAAATGACTACAGACAACCCAATTTTTAACATGGTTAAGATTTTTAAATGAAACTTTTACCTAAAAAAGATACTAGAAGCACCAAACATGAAAATGCACACATTATTAGTTATCAAAATATTAAAACTACAACATTATAGCAGTCACTGTCACCAAATGTCTAAAATTTCAAAAAAAGAAAAAACTTCAATACCAAGCATGGTGAGAATGGGGAGTCCTGAAACTATCACAGACTGATGATAAAAGTGAAAAATCATACAGCCATTCTTGAAAAGTATTTGGCCTTATGCAACAGACTGAATATTTAATGGCCAAGTAATATCACTCCTAAGTGTGTGTGTGTGTGTGTGTGTGTGTATCCAAAGAAACTGAGTATATATATGGGCAAAAGATATATACAAGAATCTTCATGTCCTTATTGTTTATAATAGTCTCACACCTTAAAGAAGCTATTTGTCCATTTTCAGTAAAATACAATATATCAATTTTTTTAAATGGAAAACCATATACTACATAGCTTTGGTATATATAATAAATAATACCAATATATCTCACAAACATGATTGAGGTAAGATAATACAGACACAAAAAACAACATATAATTCCACTTATATGAATCCCAACAACAGGGAAAATTGATAGCATTATGTATCAGGACCTAGTTTACCACTGGGGCAGATGAAGAGGCAGTTAGGAGTGGTCAAAAAGGGGGCCACTGGGTGCTGATGATGCCCTGTGTTTTTGCCAGTGTCATTATCACATGAGTGTGTTCACATTGTGAGAATTTGTTGAACTGTGCTCTAGTGTATGCATTTTTCCTAGGTATATTATACTTCTCTAAAAATATTTATTTGAAAACACATCAGGAACCCTTGAAGAGAAACCACACTAGATATAAAGAAAAATTGCAATTCCTGAGATGAGAAATTCTGAAAACTTCTTAAATAGCTAGATAATCCTACATAAAGAGAGGAACTTGAGAACAGATAAAATGTTCCACATATCCAAAAGGAAAAATAGATTAATAACAGACATTCACTACAACCAAAAAAAGAAGAGCTTATTGTAAAATAGCAGAGGGAGAAGTTAGAGACTGGAAGAGAAAAACCATACAAAGATAACAACTGAGAGTTTTCTAGAATGGATAAAAATATAATCCTTCATACTATAAATTTTGAGCATGGTAAATAAAAAGAAATTCTTATCCCTGGATATCCCAGTCAAATTATAGAGTACCAGAAACTGAGATCTTAAAAACATCCAGAAAGGAGAGACAAATTACCCACTAAACAGGGACATCAAATTGATAGTAACAGCATTAGAAGAGATTGAATAATATCTTCCAAAAAAGGAGAGAAAATACCTGTCTAATGAAAATTCTACATCAAATGAAAACTATCTTTCAAGAATGAATTTAAGGAAAACACATAATTTTACAATGGTGGGAACAGGCTGACAGCACACTAATCCATGATCAATCTCCGCACCAGGGCTGGTGCAGAGACTAGATATTATACGTCTCCTGAAATGAAGAATGATAAACAATATAACTGGTGATGGATTCTGACTTGAATTTATCAAGCCTTCACTATCTGCCAATGTGTAGAAAATAAAAGAGAGTAAGGAATAAACCAAATAATACTCCAAGAGGCAATCAAAAATACCCAGGACTAGAATAGTGTCTTCATAAAATATAACTGTTTTAAATAAAGAAATACCTGATGTACACAAAACTAGATGTGTTATATGATCCTGTGTTTGTTCTGGTTTAGATAAACCAGCCATAAAGGGCATAAGTCAGACAAATAAAAATAGTTGAATACAAAATAATAATTAGCTGACATTGAAGAATTGCTTTTGCTTTTATGCTTTGTAAAAATGTCATTTAGGTATGCTGTAAAAATAAATTCATTTTATGACAATTCATCTGAAAGTTAAAGATCACATTTTAAAAATTCTTTTTCAGTAAAGCATTTATTTTTAGACAAATAATAAGAGAATTTAACTCAAGATAAATCACAGGAATATCTAAATAATGTTCATTAGTATAACGGGAAGATTCTGTTCTCTCACTTTGGTCTGGGTGGAAGGGGATTTTCTTTTGTTACACCTGGCCATATGTTCCATTCCTTAAGCTTCCTCATGGAGGTGGAATAACACATCTGGAGGTGGAGTAACAACAATGATTTGTATTTCTTTGCTGGGTAAAGTCAATATATAGTGGGAGAGGTACAAGTTTTGAGGACTGATTCATGCTCCTTCTTTTTATACCAGACCCATGAGAGTGAAAGATCCATCAATAGTGTCTGCTCTGCAAACCTAAAGACCAACCTTAAAGGTCAAGATTAAGGGTAGAAAATTAGCAGGCCAGCTTTGGTTTTAATAGATGAAATTTTGTTATCCAACCAAGTTTATATTAGAAACATAGTTTACAATTTGTTTCTATATAAACATGTTGATTTTGTTTTGATGACATTCTATTTCTGAACTGGAGAAGAGTGGTACATATTTTCCAGATACCACAAAATCATAAATATCATATTTTCTGGCAGAAAAAGTCGAAAACGAAATAAAGAATGAAATTTTGTTAACTAAATCATTTACAATGGTGCTCACTTAATTGCATAGCTAAATTGAGTTGTTATTTTACACAGACAATTTCCATTTTTTAGAAAGGTACACTTGACTTAAGTAAATGGTTGTCCTAAGCAAAATTTGGTGCTGAGGGCAGTGCAGGATATGTCATGGTTGGAGACACAGAGAAAGGGCAGTTTCTGTGCCTTGAGGGCCAAATCCTGAGAAGTGTATGGAAACAAGTACCAAGATGTGACAAAAGGGTGCGAGGCAAGGCAATCATAGATTGAATCTATTCCAGGTTGAATGGGATATAACTCTTCCGTAGGCTCTTCAAATGAACAATAAAAGTTGAGCATCGTTTGGTCGAAGCACATATATTTTTAGATAGACTCAGAATTTTCTGATGTTATAGCTTAAACGGTGGAAGACTTTTCCAGTCACAATGTAGGTTAGCATGTTAGAAAAGCTAATATTTGATCAAGAAGATAAGGGAGGCATAAAGAAAGTACTTAAATGTATTAACCAGAACAATTCCTCATGTGGAAGAAAAGGAGGATGAATAAAAGAACTGTGTTAATTCTTGGGTAAGCAACTTAGCCCTCCTGAAGTGACTTTCGGAACCGCAGAGGTAAATAATAAACCAGAGGCTCCCCTCACTCCAGCAGAAACATTGCACACAGTGCACTGTGGTGCAGGGGTCAGTGCACATCAGACACCTCAGGAAGAAACCTGTGGAAGTGTCACAGGCGCTCCACATGGGGTGATTGCTTGGTGGAAACAAAGAGTGACAGAGAAAGCTCCACATGAGGATCATCTTACAGGTACAGGAAATGTTACAGCAAGGATAGTAGAAACAGCCTCTGTCATAGGATTGGAAACAACTGCTCACTAGAGACAGTGAAAGCTATGTCACCAGTCATGGTCCACCCTATGCAACCTTAGGGCACCAGACACAAGGGGCACAATGCAGAGCTTTGAATACACTGGAAGGGAGATAAAAGAACTTCATACTAGACTAGAGTTGATATCACAGAAAGTTTCTTAAAGGTGCAATGAAGCCTCTTTAAGCCCCATATTGTAAATGTCCTCTGTGAGAGGAGAGAATATAAATGAATAGCAATGCTCCATATATTTGGTAAATGTAGATTGTTAAAACTAATTTTTGGCTGAGTGATCTCTAAGTTTATTTTAATTTTCTAAGTTGTAGATGCTACAGCCAAAATTGATGGGCTGAAACCTTAATTATCTACCATTTTAATATGCACTTGAAGTCTTTCTAAAATCCTAGAATCCCAACTCCTTAAATTCCTCTCTTCCAATAATCTTGAGCTCCTCCCATGAACCATACAATCACTAATAACTTCAACTCTTCTAGTTTCCAATTTTATTAAATTCCCTTTGAAGCTAGAATTGGGGACAGGCAGTTAGTGTAGAAGAGCAAATCTGGTCAAATTGAAGAATGGAGACCATCAAAGTTTTAGAATTTGGTGACGTCCCTGGGAGATTGGAATGTCAGTATCTCCAGAGCCCTTTTGATCACCAAGTTTACCTGCTTAACTGTCCCTCCCCAAAAGCTGCAGGCAGGGAGTTGCTAATCTCCATGTGGCCCTTCCACCTGCCATTTGCATCTCACTAAATTGCTGTGTCACCAGGGCCTAGTCAGTAGGCAAGAAGGAGAGATAGATAAGGGTCGGAGAAAAGAACAGAACAAAGAAGACCTAACCTATAAAAGATGTAGGGTGCACTCACTTCGGGGGATTCCAGAACATCAGCCATGACCCCCTTCTCCCTTCTGGGAGAAGTCTGTGTTACCACTTTTAAATAAAACCTGCTTAATACGCTTGCCTTGGCGTGCTTCTTTGGCGTTATGCTTCAACACCTGAGAAAACAGAACTCGTCACCAGTAAATGGCAGTATCACCTTCTCTACTACTATTTTCTTCATACTTTACTTGGCTTGATCCTAATGTCAGATCTTCATAATTACTCATACACAAAGGGATACAAAGCTATGTAACTGAAATAAATGAGAATTTTATTAAAACAGGAATTGTATTCTAGTTAGCAAAGATACTTATTAATTGTCCTGTTCAGTATTATGGTTTTCACTCAAACCTTGAGTGTCCTTTTGAGCCTTGACCTTAAGAGGAAGGGAGTTACAGGTTTTATCCCAACTTAGACATATACTTTGTTTTCCTAGTTACTCAAGCAACATGGTATTGGAGATACAGAGTAAGAAGTTCTTTTTCTACAGAAGAGGTAGTGAGCATTTTTATATTGTGTAACTCTCAACAATTTGTTACAAACCCTTCTTTCTGGAAGGCTCTTTAA
The DNA here is from genome assembly GCA_020662805.1 of Glaucomys volans. Taxonomy (NCBI): domain Eukaryota; kingdom Metazoa; phylum Chordata; class Mammalia; order Rodentia; family Sciuridae; genus Glaucomys; species Glaucomys volans. The sequence continues at coordinate 17,777 of JAJEJO010051084.1, read as the reverse complement.
TTGGAAGGGGGAATTTTACATGTCATGTCTACTCACTTTAACTGGAGAATCACCAAAGTCTGCCAATGGTAATGACAATTACTGACAGTCTCCTCCTCATTTGGAGGAGATGTGGTGAACTGGTAGGAATCAGATAACAGTTTTTGCAACATGAAATGCCAGATTTCAGGCAGGCATCTTGACTGATGAATTTCATGTAGTTCTACTTGTTTACAATTTGACAATTTATATAGCAGGATTTATATCAAAGCATGAATTCAAATTCAAAAGTTACAGAAATAAACAGTATATGTCCTAATAGGTGAGATGTCATTAAAAGTCAAATATGAATTAACAATAATACAATGATTATACAAGTTCTTTCATCAAACATGCCATTATTCACAATGCCAGGCAGACACACATGCCTGCACATATACATGAAAGAGAGTTAGACAGAATTAACATTTGTCTACGTGCAATAAAACCTCTGCATCATCTTTTTTGAGTTGCTCACTTTTCCTTCCCAGAATCTGTAAAACCTACTTTCTAGAGTGGAAAGAATGAGATTCCCATAGTCAGAATGAAAACAACTGATGATCCTATCCTTTAGGACCAAATCTGCATGATCCCATAAGAGTATAGGTCTTTTTTTTTTTCCCTTAGTGAAAAGATAAATAAATTCAATTACAAGTTGGTTGAATTAAAATGGTTCCATCTCTGGAAGGAATCCCAAGACTACTTAACTTTGCAGTTAGATAGAAATTTAGAATTGAAGAAAGGTCACCTTAAATTTATCAAAAAAGACTTTCATTAGAGGCTGGTTCTGTCCAACCATTTAGAAAATAAAATTCAACAGAGATAGTTAAATTCAAGAAGTGATTTAGAAAAGTGATTTTGGTAAAAGGGAACCCTCAATGTGTTTACTGATTTAGCAACTTAGAGCTCTGAGACCTTGGGAAAATTAATTATACTATTTATTCCTCAGTTAATTTTCTAATTTGTAGAGTGAGGATACTGTTATAGCATAATATGTGTGGTGGAGATTAAAACATTCAATGTAACCCATGGAGTGGCGTGCTTTAGCCAATACAAACAAACTTTAATCAACAGCATTATTGCCCTCAACTTCATCTTCATCTTTGCTGCCTCTTTTACCAACTTCATTCAACCTTTTTCCTCTTTTTAAAAATAATCATCTTTATCACGATTACCATATTCTCAAATGAAGGCCATTATTCTTATTGGTTGCCATTTCAGGTGGTCAGCTATGGTTAGATTGTTTCAGGTGGCTTGTGAAATTTTACCTGCTCTTAATAGAATTGTCTCTTTTTATTTTCAAATGAAGTCTCATTTGGATGCATAAAATTTCCATATGTTTTAATGTCATTTATCATACATACTTATTCACCAAGTATTGAGACCAATTAAGTGCCAATCTTTGAACACAATTTTGCAAATGTAGAGATATCCATAAGAGAGATCTTGATCTTAAGAACTATGGTGTTGAACATGATTTCAATTGCAAAATACCAACCAAAGTGCACTTAAAGTAAAATACCACTAAATTGTTTTATAAAACTACAGTAATAATTCCACCCATCTATACCTAAATGTCTTCTTTTCTTGTACCTTACTGTGCATAAATGAATCATCATCCTTTATGGTGCCTATTCTTCCATGGGGGTATTGGGTACCATTGTTTTTTCAACATTAATTCTTAAATTGGCCCATTTTCTTTATTTTTAATTATTCTTTCTACTTAATTAACTTTCAACAATGTTGAAGCACACTGTATTATTTACTATCTCAAACAAATGCTTCCCATACACTATTGCATTCATTATCATGCTATCACAACAAAATTATTTCAGAATATATCTCTAGTCTTTTATCCAGTTTCTCTTTTCTTCATGGCTTAAGAACATACTCCAGTCAGGTTTTCTTTCCATCACTTAAAATACGCTGCTTTGGTGAAAATAATTGCCCATTAATCCTTTAAATGATTTTTTCCTTTTAGCTTTTGAGTAATAACTCTCTCTCTCTCTTTAGTGCTTCCTAACTCACTGCCTAGTCTTTTCTCAGTCTAATTTTCTGATTCTTCCTCAGTTTCCTCAACATAGTTAGCAATACTGTCTTCCTTTTTTCCTTTTGTCTATATTCACTTTTACAATGATGTCACTCAGATACAGGACCACAAATACCTCTTACAAATTGGCCTCTCCCAAATTTGTATTTCTGAACCTAATATCCTCCAGTAATAAAGATTCAAATATATAACCTTCTACTTGAATCTCCATTGGGATATTTATTAAACTTACACAGATTTAACAGACCTAAATGACCAAAGTCATTCTTCCCATAGCCTTTTCCACATCAGTAAACAACACTTTCAGTCTAAATATTTAGGACAAAATCCTTTGTTCTTTGAAATCTGCATGCAATCTATCAGCAAACCTCATTCACTTTTCATAGAAATATATTCAGAAATTACACACACTTAGTGCTTCCAATGCTACCCACCATCAGCTCAAACTACTGCAACAATCTTTCAGTTAGTCTCCCTGCTTTCATATTTATTCTCTACAAATTGTTCTTCCAATATTTTAGCCACATTTATCCCTAATAGACATGGTAATCCATGTAATTACTTTTGTTTGTCATGAACACAATTTGTGTTTTGCTTAATTTCACCTTTACATAAGCATTTTGACTTATTCAAAGTTTGAGTGGAGTCTTAGATCCTGAATGTATAAACCTAATACACTTTTATTTTTCCAAAAAAGTGTTACCATATTGCTATGTCCACCTAGGCTAGGTGGGCAACTTCTGTTTACTTTGTCATCCATTTATACTCTTATCTGACTTCTACATGAGCAGTTAGGAGACAATGTTCTGCTCCTTAGGTGATTATCATTAATATGTCAAAGACTGACTTCTCTTATTTTTCTTGTGATAAGGGATCCAAATGATGATTTTCAAAGGAGGTATTTATTGGTTGTTCATGAGCCTCTAAGGAGACCTGCCTGTACTATCCCTAAATAAGGGAAGTCCTCCTGCCTTGAATGAAGCCACCAACCATCTTTTAACTCTAATTTTTCCACATATAAAGTACATCCTTGAAGTATCTGCAACATGCTTTAAGTCTTCAAAACCTTTTTTTGTGTCATTTCTACATGGGAAGACAGATTCATAACATACCAAATAATAGAAATATAAACTATTCATGCCTTTTCTTCATATGTATGTTAACACTATAAATTCTTATGCTGGTTCAGTGGTTCAGTAATTTCAAATAACTTTTGATCATGAAACTCTGGTTTGAATAGGTAAAAGGGGATAGTTCGATTCAATCCAGTCATATAGCAAGGACAAGCTGGGGTTGGAGAGAAGATAACATGAAAAATGCTCCTCCCCAATGGATAGGGTAGAAAAATAACAATCCCCTACCACTCCCAGTCCCCCTACACATAGCCTTTCCTTTCTATTATATGTAAAGATGGAAAAGATTGCAAAACTGTTCAGTTTTAAAATTTTGTTTACTTCTAGAGGCACAGGACTTTCAGGTTAATAAATGGACAGTCTAAATTCAAATCTGCTTTAAAGAATTTAGTAAATTTGCTTTAAAATTTTTCTACCTTTACAATGACATATGTACCATTCAATAACTTCACTGCATGAAATGAGGATTTTTTAAAAGCAAATTTTCACATAATCAATGACTAATAACAGCAGAAAAAATACATTTTAAAAATATATAACTTAGTTGAGTTCCATGACTGTTTTACTTACTTTTTAAAACTTTTATTAAATAACTATCATGTAGCATATACCTCTATAATACTGAGTACCAGTGAAATCTTAGAAAATACTTCAGGATTCACTTTGTAAAATGGAGATGATAATAAGGAAACATATTATATTCCTCGGGTCTGTCTCATTAGAAAGATTAATATAATTAAGAATTACAACAAAATTCCCACCATCCTCTAGAATTGTTAATGAAAGGGTTATACTATTATCTACCAGAGAGATCTATCAATTAAAATGTGACTTTCAGAAAGAAATTGGAGAATCTGAGAAATAAAATATTCAAAATTCAAGTGACTCTTAGAAAATCAAGCAAAAAATGGGAGTATTCTTAAGAAGAGTCATACACACACAAATCCTGAGTATTTGTTTTTCAGTAAAAATGAATTTGCACTCTATCCAGTACCCACAGTATATCCTCAGCACCATTTTATCACAATCTTTCTACCAAGGTTGATCCTCACCATTTGGGGTGGAAAATCTCAAAAATTCAATGAAAATGTAGTTCAAACATTTAATGTTTTTATCTGCAGTTGAAATCCTTCCTCTCATCAAAATGGATACAAAATTTTTTTCACCGACTCTCATCAAAGTGATCACTTCAAACATTAGACCCTGTCCCCAACCATCTAAGACAAATTGTGTGTAATTTTCATTAGTTATTTGCTTGTCCTTCTATCAGACACTAACATTTGTATTTCAAACCACTTTCTAGCAGAAAGAGTGACCTATAAATGATTAAAATGCAACAAATGGCTGTCAAATATGTGGTCTTAAAAGGGCAGACATTGCTGGATAGAAACATCTATTTCTCTTTGAAATGGCTTTTCTTTTTAGCAGCCTATTACCAATTTATACAACTAGAAAACAAACAAGGACAAATGACCTGAACTAAAAATCTATATTGAAAGATGCTTCCCTTTACAGCTTACAACTCTAGAACAAAACATCATTAACAACAAGAACTCTTAGGATGTCTTCTAGCTAGTGATTTGCCCAGAACCAATTTAAACAGCCTGTCTTTGGAGTCAATAATGTTTTGTCACAATAAGGTACATTAAACATCTTTGAAAAACTTATACAAGACAATAAAGATGTAGCATTTTAAAAAACATATTACCAAAAACAATAAAGACTATTGGAAATGTATTTTTCCACAAAAATCTTGAAGTTTATTATGCAATTTCCTTTTTTTCCCTCATCAAAAACATAGATATCCACTGATGTATACTTTTCTTTGTGTGTGGCCAAAGGAATGAACAACTCAAGATATCATATTATTTTAAATATAAAATTTAAATATTTGTAAAGAAGAAAAAAATCTCCATTTTCATATACAGATAATAAAGGAGACAAATATATTTTGTCAGTATTTTGTTAGTGTTCGTCCTTTCATACCATAGAATCTACACTTCCAAGTTTAAGTAAAAGAACATGATTAGAACATACACAGTACAGTGACTTACAGATATTTAAGAGGGCCAAATAACTGGGCTTGGATACCAAAGAATCAGAAGTAGTACAAGAAAATATCTCACAGTGGCAAGCCAGGTTATTCCAGAAGTCAATCCTGAGATGGAGCTCAGTGTACGGTAAATCAATTGGTGTTGCTCTTAGGATTAACACCTATGAGAAAGTAGAGAAGCATGATTTGAGCAGAGGGATGATGGTTATAATGCTTCCCTACCAAAATCTCTGCCAAGTATATCAGGAGCTCTGCAATGAAGATGGCCATTCCATTGTTCTGGAGTTGGAGGAAAGAACACGGCAATTGACAACCCATTACCAATCACTTGTTATATGCATACTATCCTTGAAAAGGGCAATGAGTTTGGAGACGCCAATTATTTTTTGAATGCTAGAAGGCTCTCTTCAGAAGACAGATGGCAATTCCTGGAGAGGACTGGCTGTAAAGGGTGTTGGTCAGTAGTACTGTCAACACCTAGAAGACTGATTGGTAGGTGGCATCACAAAGAGTAAATGATAGGCAGATGGGGTGGTGCATGCCTGTAATCCCAGTGGCTAAGGAGGCTGAGGTAGGAGGATAGCGACTTCAAAGCCAACCTCAGCAAAAGCAAGACTCTAAGAAACTCAGTGAGACCCTGTCTCTAAATAAAATACAAAATAGGACTGGGGATGTGGCTCAATGGTTGAGTGCCCCAGAGTTCAATTCCAGTACCCCCTACCAAAAAAAGAAAGAAAGAAAGAGGAGTAAGCTATAGCATCCACTGTATTGGAATACCCTAGTGAGACTCCATTGCCACTACCCTTCAACCTCTTTTTTTTTTTTTTTTTTTTTTGGTAGTGCAGGGGTTTGAACCCAGGGCCTTGTGCTTGTGAGGCAGGCACCCTACCAACTGAGCTACACCCCCAGCCAACAATGCTCTTCAATATCTGACTTTATAACATTAGGAGTCAAATGCTACCAACCCCACTACTGCTATCTCAGAAGTTCTAAATGTCTCTGTCACAGTGTTGAAAGGAGTGCCAGTGACTCCCTGCACAACTTACCATTTACATTTCTCCTTCCATTTCTAAGTTTCTCCAAGGGAACTATCTTATGAAATTCAAGTCATATGCAATTCTTATAGTGCAACTGCCAGATTTCTAGAAGCTGGTAGAGAAAAATAGATCCAGAATGTCACTGAAATAAGTATCATATTTGTGTAGATACCTAACTGACTGTTTGACTATTCAAAGATCATATGTAGCCCCACTTCAATGTCCACATAATAGCTATAACCACCTAATCATTCCTAATGTAATACTATTGTTCCTCATATAAAAGAAAACACAATTACACTCCTCCATTCAAATATACCCTGATATTGATTATAAAACACAATTACACTCCTCCATTCAAATATACCCTGATATTGATTATAAAACACAATTACACTCCTCCATTCAAATATACCCTGATATTGATTATTATCACAAGTATTTGTGCTTGAGATGCTATTTTTAAACAAGTGTCACATTTAACATACACATTTTAATGGGTTCAGAATTATGTGTACTGTAATAAAAGCTAAACATATCACCTACTAAAATTTCCTTATGTGTGTGTGTGTTTTACCTTTGTGTATAAGTGGTATCATGAGACCTATTAACATACTTTAAAATGCACAATATCATATTGTCAACATTTCTGACTGAATCATTTCTCTTCTAGTTTAGTTACAATCTTATAATTTCCGGAAACTTTTTATTTTTTTGTTTTAGGATTTAAAGAACAATTTAATATAAAATCTTCAAAAACAGGAAATAAATTACAACTAGGACAAAATTGACTAAACTCTTCTATGTACATATGTAAATACATCACAGTAAATTGTACCTTGATGTTATCTATACAGCTCCAATACAAAACTATGAGTGAATAGAAGGATGACTAGTAGAGAAGAGGAAGGGAAACAGTGAGGGAGGTCAAGAGGGAAAGAGAAGTATTGGGGCATAATTTGGACAAAATTATATTCCATGCTTGTGATTATGTCAAAATGAAACCTAATATTATATATAACTACAATGCACTAATAAAAAAAGAAATATGTTGTTAAAAGTTGAGATATATAACACACAATGGAGCTTTACACAGTCACAATGAAGAATAAAATTATGGCATTGGCTGGTAAATGGATGGAACTAGAAAACAGCGTGCTAAGTGAAATAAACCAGTGTCAGAAAGTTAAAGGTCAAACGATTTCTCTCATATGCAGAAGCTCAACTGAAATTGAGAAAAATAATAATAATAAAAAATACAGAGAGGGGGGAGAGCATTCCATGAAAATAGAAAATAATTTTTTTGCTGTAAAATCATTTATGCTGTAAATAGTAAATAAGCCCTGGTCTAATTTTCTGGAAAAACACAAATGTTTATAATGTAACAGGTACCAAGCAGTGACAGCAACAAGCAGGTCATATTGATGAGTAGCCATCTGTGGCATTAAGTCTCTACAACCTCTAATCATTCAGTTATAATCACTTACTTTATAAAATTGGAATTTTGTTCATAGTCAAAGAACATGCCACAGCATTTAGACCTAAGTCCATGTGATAATGAAGTGCAATCCACAACATTTGGTTTTGTGGATTGGTAGCCAAGGAACTTTGGGTCTATAGATGCTGAGTTACCCAGAGTTTGGCTAGTGTTTTTACAGGGGCAAAATAGCAAACCAGAAATTTCCCATAAGTAGGAAGATGGTTATTTGTTCAACATTATATGACTTTGGTGAAGCAAAAACAACTGCAACAGTAAAAAACTAATTTTTCCATAATCAATCTCCCTCAGCTTGCCTAAAAATAAGTATGTCATAATTTTCATACCCACTAAGTTGTAATAAATTAGCTCCTCAAGAAAAAGTACAGTCATGCTTGTCCTCCAGACTTGGTCAGGCTGAAAGAATTATAGTTTATAAGAACAGGTCATGCAAGAATTGCAGCAAACCAAGTTTTGCATATCTTGAGTCCAAAACTAAAAGTAAATAAGTAGCATTTTGCTTTTTTCATAGTTAAAGAAAATACAGTTTGGAAAACACTCAATTCTTTTTTTAATTTTGCTATTTTCACTATTATATTTTTTAAAACTTATAATTTATATTTTTAGTATATTTTCTTAATTATCTTTTATTCTGCATGATTCTCTGTTTTCTTGCTGTGATGATAGTTTTAAGAATATATGTATTTTTTCACATAATATGTTTTTTAATTGTGTTCTTTTTACCTGTTTATTATTTAACCTTGTCTTGATTTTGGTGGAGTAAACTTTTATGTGAGTTTGCTCTGTTTTGATTTGTTTGTTTGTTTGTTTGTACCTTGGTTTTTGTTCCCCTTGCTATCCCCTTGCTATCTTCACTCTCTTCCCCAATAATAGCCAAATTTTCCTAATCACTCTTATTCTCTTAATTTTGTTACTTTTATTTTTACTCCTTCTTTATATCTCTCCTCGTTCTTCTCTGTTCACTTTTTAAATATTTAAAACATTCTCTTTTCTTCCTACCTATTTTCTCTTCACTTAAGAAACTATAATTTCACTATCTGAATTCTATAATTTATATAATTTCTACCCCATTCATGTTTTGGTAAGTATTAATATAGTGGACAACAAAGTTAATACCTGCTGTATAAAGTGTGAGCTAATTCATGGTTGTTTATTCTTGGAGTTGATGTAAAATACCGTCCCAACCATTCCTCTATAGGTGGTGATTAGTGCTATAGATGTTAAGGTGAACACAGAACATTTATTTTAAGATTGTATGTTGCTTGCTAACATTATTGCTATTATTTGCTCCACCTTTCTCTAAGAGCGGGAAATTTTGAAGACACTACAAATTCACAGATTAGGAGTCCTGCTGCCGAGTAACATTCAGAACTTAGCCAAATAATACCAAGCCTCACTCCATACAAGTTCTAGGATAAGTAGAAGTAACATTGCCAAAATGGCCATACTACCAAAAGCAGATTCAATACAATCACCATCAAAATACAAATAACATTCTTCACTGAACTAGAAAAAAAATCCCTAAAATTCATTTGGAAGAATGTAAGACCCAGAATAGCTGAAACAATCTTAAGCAAGAAGAGTGATACTGGAGGCATCACCTGATCTCAATTTATAATACTGAACTATAGTTAAAAAAAATGGTATTGGCATTGAAATAGACATAAACAGACATAAAGACCAATGGAATAGAATAAAAGACTGGATATATCCAACTGATACTTGAAAAAGATGCCATATATATGTTGGTTAAATTATAGTCTTTTAACAAACGGTTCTGGGAAGACAGGATGTTCATATGCAGAAAAAAGAAACTAGATTCCCATTTCTCACCTGGCACAAAAATCAAATCAAAATTGATCAAAGACAGGAATTTGAACATAAACTTCCTAACTGCTAGTAAAAAACTTAGGGTCAACGCTAACATGTTGGTGCAGGCACTGACTTCCATGACAAGATAGCTAAAGCTCAAGGTAGAAGACCAAAACCCGATAAATATGATGGCATCAGATTAGAAAGTTTCTTCACAGCAAAAGAAATGATTAAGCCGGGCGCGGTGGCGCACGCCTGTAATCCCAGCAGCTTGGGAGGCTGAGGCAGGAGGATCGGGAGTTCAAAGCCAGCCTCAGCAACTTAGCGAGGCGCTAAGCAACTCAGTGAGACCCTGTCTCTAAATAAAATACAAAATAGGGCTGGGAATGTGGTTCAGTGATTGAGTGCCCCTAGGTTCAATCCCCAGTACCAAAAAAAATAAAATGATTAAGAGCATGTTGAAACAGCCTTTAGAGCTGGAGAAAATCTTTGCCAGCTACTTGTCTGACAGGCAACTAATATAAAGAGTATACAAGCTCCCAAAAAAAAAAAAAAAAAAAAACCTTAAATCAAACAACCCAATCAAGAATTGGGCAAAAGAAACTAAATAGACATTTTTCAAAAGAAAAAATATAAAAGCCCAATAATTATATGAAAAAATGTTCAATATCACTAGCAATCAGGGAAATGCAAATCAAAACTACATCAAGATTCCACCTCACTCCAGTTAAGATGACAATCATAAAGAACACAAATAATAAATTATGGCAGGGATGTGGGAGGAAAGCTACACTCATACCTGGTTGGTGGAACTGCAAATTAGTACAACCACTTTGGAAAACAGTAAGGATTCCTCAAAAGAATAGGAATAGAACCACCACATGACCCACCTGTCCTACTCCTTGCTATTTATTAAAAAAAAAAAAAAAACACTTAAATCCGCATACTATAATGATACAGACACATCGATGTTTAAGAAGCACAATTCACAACAGTAAAGTTATGAAACCAGTCCAGGTGCCCATCAGCAGATGAATAGATTAAAAAAAAATGTAGTATATATACACAATGGAGTTTTACTCAGTCATAAGAAACAATGAAATTGTAGCATTTGCTTATAAATTGATGGAACTGGAGGACATCATGCTAAGTGAAATTAGACTCAGATAATAGAGGGTCAATGTTTTTTCTCATATGTGGAAGATAGTGCAAAATAAGGATAAAAAGGGAGGGGTTGGAAGTCATATGAATATAGGGACAGTCGGTGGAATAGAAGGAGATTGAAGGAAACGGAGAAAGGAAAGGAAGGGGAGGAAATGTGTAATAAATTTGACAAAATTATACTATGTGCATATATAAGTATGCTACAAAGAATTCCACTGTATGTATATCTATAAAGCACCAATTAAAAATAAATAAAAAATAAATGTAAGGAAGACAAGTAGAGTAGAGAAAGGGGAAATGGAGGAGGGAAGAGTGAGAGAAAGAGGAGGCACTGGGGATTAAAATGGAGCAAATTAAATTATACATGGGCAAGTATGATTATGTCAAGATTAAACCAACTATTGTGTGTAACAATAATGCACTAATAAAAGCATTAAAAAAGAAATAGAAGGTGGGTAAAGGTGACAGACCAGTTCCTTAATGAAATGGTAGCTAAGAACCAGAGCAGAGGATTAGAAGTAGGGGGGACACAGTTGGTTTTGAAAGTGGGAAGGTCATCACATGGGTCTCTCAGATAACAGAAATATATTCTGTTATCTGATAACATTCATGAAAGCCCTACTGAGGTCAATATGTGTAAATGTAAAGTATACCAGTCATCATACTTCTTTTTATTCTTTGTATTAACTTTAAAAATTGTACATATTAATGGGTCATACTGTGATATTTTAACATAGGCATATATTGAGCACTGGTCAGAGTAATTAGCAATTCTCTCTCCTGGTCTTTTCTTTAGGTTTTGCACCCCAAGTTCAACATTCCTAGATCTTCATAAAATATACAATATATTATGGCATACTATAGTCATTCTACTGTGCTGCGGAACACAAGATTTATTCCTTCTGTTCACGTTTTGGTATATGTTATTCGACTTCTCTTTATTCTCATCCCCCTCATTCTTCCCAGCCTCTAGTGATCACTATTATACATTCAGGTCAAAAATTTTAACTTCATATACAAGAGATAACATGCAGTATTCGTTTGTGTCTGACTTACTTAACAAAATGTCCTTTATTTCCATCCATTTAACTACAATGACAGGATTTTATTTTTCTTTATGGAAAAATAATATTTTATATATATAATATATATATATATATACCAGGTATATATATATACCATTTTTAATCCATTTATCCTCCAATGGGCATCTAGATTTACTGCATGTCTTATCTATTTTGAGAAGTGCTGCAGCAAGCATAAGGATGCAGGGTACCTCTCTGTTATGCTAATTCCATTTCCTCTGGATATATACATCCACAAATAAGATAACTGGATCAAATGGCAAATCGATTTTTAGTTTTTTGAGGAAATCTCTATACTGTTCTCTATAATGCCTACACAAATTTATATGTCTACCAAGTGTATAAAACTCCTATTTCCCATTTGTGATTTTTGGATCTTTTGATTATTGCCATTCTCAGTGGGGTGAAGTAATATCTCATTATGGTTTTGATTTAGATTTCCTTCGTGGCTACTAATGTTAAGGATTTTTTCATTTATTTATTGTTCATTTGTATTTCATTTTTGGGAAATGTCTATCCTGATAATTACCCAATTTTTAACTGGAATATGTATTCTGTTAAAGGATTTTGAGTTCCTTTTATATTCTGGATATTAATTTTTTAGCATATATATAATTGACATATATTGTCTCTTCACTGTGTTGTTTGTTTTGTAGAGCTCTCTAGTTTGATGCAGTTTCCTTTGTCTATTTTTGATTTTGTTTCCTGTGTTTTGGGGATACTATAAAAAATCATTGCCTATAATAATGTGGTAAAGTGTTTCTACTTTCTTTTTTTCTAGAAGTTTCAGAGCTTCAGTTCTTTAAGTTTTGTTTTGTTTTGTTTTGTTTTGTTTTGTTTTGTTTTTTCCATTTTGAGTTGATTTTTGTACAGAGAGATAGGGATCAAGGGTCAATCTTTTGTTTCTGTATGGCAAGTTTTCCCAGGCCCATTTACCGAGGAGGTTGTCTTTTCTGTGATGTATGTTTTCTGTGCCTTTGTTGAGAACTAGCTGGCTGTAGATGCATAGATTTCTTTCTGAAATACCTATTCTGTTTCATTTTTCATTCATCTGTGCTTTTATGTCAGTTTTGATCTTGTTATTATTGTTGGGTTTTGTTTGTTCTATTCAAGGTTGCTTTGGCTATTCCAGGTTTGTTTTCTGTTTGGTTTGGTTTGGTTTGGTTTGGTTTGGTTTGGTTTGGTTTGGGTTGGGTTGGTTTGGTTTGGTTTGGTTTGGTTTGGTTTGGTTCAGTTTGGTTTGGTTTTGCACTGGAGATTGAACCCAGGGCCACTCAACCACTGAGCCACATGCTTTTTATTTTTTATTTTGAAACGGGTTCTCACTGAACTACTTCAAGGCTTGTCAAGTTACTGAGACTGGCTTTGAACTTGCAATCCTTCTGTCTCAGCCTCTGGAGCCACAGGAATTATAGGGTTGTGCCACTATGCCTGGTTATTCCAGGTCATTTGTGCTTCTATATGAATTTTAGTATTGTTTTTCTAGTTCTGTGAAAAATATCATTGGTATTTTGAAGGGAAAATCATTAAGTCTAAATCACTTTAAATATAGGGATATTTTAACAATATTAAATACTTCCAACCTATGACCCCTAAAAGTTTTTCTATTTTCTTGAGTCTTCAATTTCATCAACTGTGTATTAATTGTAAAACTCTTGCATTTCCTTGGCTAAATTTAATCCCAGGATTTTTATATATTGATTATTATATCCTACAAATTTACTGAATTCATTTAGTTTTAATAGTTACTTTGTAGAGTCTTTAGTTTTTTTATATATATATAGACTCAAATCATCTGCAAATAGGGATAATTTATCTTCCTCTTTTCCTATTTATATGTGTTTTAATTTTATTCTGTTGCATAATTTCTCTGGTTGAAAATTTCAGTGTGTTGAATAATAACTATGAAAGTGAATATTCTTGTTTTATCTCAGATCTTGGAGCAAAGGTTGTCAACTTGTCCCCATTCAGTGTATTTTCTATGAGTTTGTGATATACAATCTTTGTTATATTGATGTAGGATTCTCCTATCCCTAATTTGTTCAGGGTTTGTTGTTGTTGTTGTTGTTTTGTTTTCTTTTCATTTTTGTAGTTGTAGATGGGCAGAATGCCTTTATTTTATTTGTTTATTTTATGTGGTACTAAGGATCAAAACCAGTGCCTCACATGTGCTAGGCAAATGCTCTGCCACTAAGCTACAGCCTCAGGCCTTGTTCAGGGTTTTTAATCCTAAAGTGAAACTAAATTTTGTCAAGGGCTTTTTCTGCATTGATTGACATGACCATGTTACTTTTATCTTTCATTCTGCTTAAGTGATCTATTATGTTCATTCATTTGTGTATGTTGAACCATCATTGCAACCCTGAGATAAAACCTGTTTGATAACTGTGAATGATCTTTGTCAATGTGCCCTTGAATTGGATTTGCTAGTATTTTGTTGAGAATCTTTGCATGTAGGTTTGTCACCGAGGTTGATCTATTGTTTCTTTTTTTTTTTTTTTTTTCTTTTTTTTTGTTTTGTCCTCTAGTTTGGGTATTAGGTAATTTTGGATTTCATAAAAATAATTTGTGGAAGGATTCCCTCCCTTTCAATACTTTGGAATAGTTTAAGAAAAAAAAAAGTGACATTAGTTCTTTAAAAGTTTGGTGAACTTCAGTTCAATCATGAGTTTTCTTCTATGGGGAAATGTTATTAATAATTCAGTCTTGTTGCTTCTTTTAGATCTGCTCAGATTTTCTATTTCCTCATGATTCAGTGTTGGTACATTACATGTGTCCAGAAATGTGTCTATTTCTTCTTAGTTTTCCAAGTTACTATCATATAATTCTTTGTGGTAGTCTCTAATGACCTTTTTTGTGTGTGTGGTGTTTGCTATAATGACTCATTTTTATTCTCTAACTTTGTTTGTTTAGATCTTTTCTCATTTTGTTTTATAACTAAAGGCTTATAAATTTATTTTTTCAAAGCAACCAAATTTCATTCCATTGATCTTTTGTATTATTTTTAGTCTCTTGTATTTATTTATACTCTGAACTTTTTTATTTTTTCCTTCTCCTAATTTTTTATTTTGGCTTATTCTTGACTTGATGGGTCAAGAATGACTTGATGACTTGATGGGTCTCTGAGATGCACCACTGGGTTGTTTATTTGAAATCTTTTTTTTTTATGTAAGCATTTATTAGTATAAATGTCTCTTTTCATGATGCATTTGTTATATGCCATGAGGTTTAGAATGTTTTTTCTTTATTTTCTTTTATATTTCAAAGAACTGTAATTCCAGTTTTGATTTCTTAAATAACCTATTGTTCATTCAATAGCATATTTTTCAGTCTCTATATATTTGAATAATTTCTAAAGTTATCTCACTGCTAAATTCTAGGTTTATTACATTGTGGTCATAAAAGATCCATGATATAATTTTTAATTTTTCAAATTTATTGAGGCTTATTTTGTGATCTAGTCATTCTAGCTGCTTATAAAAATGATGTACTTTCTGCAGCTGTTGGGTGGAATGTTCTGTAAATATCTATAAGGTTGATTTGTTCTATTGTGTACTTTAACTCTGACATTTTTGTGTTTTTTGTTTTGTTTTGTTTTGTTTTGTTTTGTTTTGTTTTGTTTGGGTTTGTTTTTTTTTTTTTCTGCATGATCAGCCCATTGATGAAAGAGTGCTGAAGTCCCCTTCTCTTATTGCATTGGAGTCTACCTTCCACTTTAGATCTAATGCTTGTTTTATGTAATTGAGAGCTCTGGCATGAGGTACATATTCACTTATAATTATGACATCTTCTTATTGAACTGATCACATGATCATCATTGGTCATCATTATATTGAATATCTTTTTTTTATAGTTAAAAGTCTTATTTGGTCTGGTAGAAGTATAACTATTTCTCACTTTGTATTTCTATATGCATGTAATAGTTTCCATTGTTTCACTTTCAGTCTGTGTGTGTCTTTACTGGCCAAGTTAATTTATTATAGGCAGCATGTTATTGGATTTTGTTCTTATATCCATTCAGTCAATCCATACCTTTCAACTGGAGAATTTAGTCATTTACATTTGTAATTATTTTTAATAATGAAGATTTACTCATGTCATTTTGTTATTTTTTGTTTGGAATATTCTTTTTTCTTTTCTTTCTCTTGACAGTCATGTTTGTGGTTTGATAGTTTATTATGTTGGTACGTGTTGATTCTTTTCTATTTCTCTTTTGTGTTTATCTGCTCTTCTATTGTGTTTAATACTTCACAGCTTTTTGGAGGAGATTGTCTTTCTTTTATTTCTTCTGGTTGTAAGACTCCCTGAAGTGCTGTTTGTGAGGCCAGTCTAATGGAGCCAAATCCCCTCAGATTGTGTTTGTCTTGGAAGGTCTTTATTTCTTCTTAATTCCTAAAAAGGATAACTTTGCAGAGTGTAGTGTTCAAGATTGGCAGATATTTTCTCTCAGGTTAGAATATGTTCTTCCATTGTCTCCCTTCCTTTTTTGAATGTTTTTTCAGAAATTTGCTGTTTGTCTAATGGCATTTGAATCTTTTGTCTTGCAGTTTTTAGAAATTTATCTGCATCTTTTGCATTTGATAGTTTGACTATAATATACTGGAGTGAGGATATTTTCTGGTCATATGTGTCTTTGAGGTCCTATAAGCCTCATGTACCTGGATGTCCATATCTTCCTTGAGATTGAGGATATTTTCGACTATTGTTTCATCTATAAGTTTTCTATAACATTCCCATGTTCTTTGTCTTCTGAGAATCTCAAAATTCATTTTTTTTCATTTTATGGTTTCCTAAAGTACTAAGAAGCTGTCTTCATTCTTTTTGTTTCCTTTATGTTTTTATTTTATCTTCCTAAGCTATTTCAAAAGACGTGTCTTCAAATTCAGTATTTCTTTCTTCTGATTAATATACTGTTGGTGAGAATTACAACTGAATTTTTTATTTGACTTACTGTTTATTTTTTATTTTTGAGATCATGTTTAATTCTTTTATTTGACTTCTTTTTGCTGAATTTCTCATGCACAGCATTGTTTTCCTTATTTCTTTGGCTTGTCACTGTATTCTTTTGACTCTCACCCAGTTTCCTTATACGCATTCTTTCAAATTCTTTATCAGGCACTTCATTAATACTATTTTCTTTGGAGTTTCTGACATCATGTTACCTTTTCATTTTCCTCACATTTTTTGTGACCCTAATTTGAGACTTGCACATCGATGGATCAGTTGTGTCTCCTCGGTCCTGTAGTCATCGTAGGCCACAGAAGAATTGGAATACACTGAAACCTGACATTGACATGTCTTACAGGTGATTTCCCCTAGAAACAGATAATTCAGATTATGTGGATATAAATATTCATGTCAGAATATCTTCTGGAAAGTTAACGAGATTTTTTTTTCCTACCCAGGTAGCATTGCATGTCTATGGAAGGAAAATTACCTTGTGACAAGTAACATTGTTGCCTGCATTCACCTAAGCATACCCATCCCAACTTTGGCAAGAACATATGTCTTAATACATGGTAGTCACTCAGGAAATGTGTGTTGAAGAAATGAAAATTCCTAACCACAACAGCTAACTTTTATAACACCTAATACTTTCCTACAACTCTTTAAGCATTTCCCAGGTTAATTCCCATAGTCCTTACAAAAAGAATGTTAACAAGTGGTTACCTGAAAAGTATACATATTCTATACTTATTCTTGTTTTGAATTTGAGTTTGTGTTCTAGTAAGGCATATTGATCACATTTTGAGATCTAGAGGGTAGCAGATCCTACATCCAATTGGGAGGAAGCTGGATTTCCCAGCTTCTATTGACACTCAGGTATGGACAAGTATTCTAACTAGACACAAACCAGATTTTTTTTTTTTTTTTTTTTTTTTAGTTCTGCAATTCTTTTTTTTTTTCTTTTTTCTTTTCTTTTTTTT